>LPNX010925767.1:378838-430963 GCA_001517045.1 Pseudotsuga menziesii | reverse complement strand
CCCTTTGGTTTAAGACTTGACTTATCTGCAAAGTAAACTATGCCATCTATTGTTTCATTAAGTTCTTCAAAACAGTGTTTTCTAAATGTCATGTGTGATGTTGCACCAATATCAAGCAGCCAACAATCTTTGTAAGATGAAAGTGAAGTCATTTAATTAATTCCAAGATTACAATGTGCAACAATACAATGAGCAGAATCAGAAGATTTAATAGCATCTTGATTTTTACTGTCATCTTTCTTCTGGTTATGCTTGTCTTTGATGGAGTCCCACGAAGCCCAACACTGATCTGATGTGTGCCCAGTCTTTCCACAACGCTTGCACTACAAATCTGATCTTTTGTTTCTGCCCCCTCTGCCTCTGAAGTTTCTTCTTCCTCTGCCTCTCTTGCTGCTTACTCCTTTGGGATGATCTTTGCCAGAGAGAGAGGCACCAACTCTAGATGCTATAGATTGCATCTTTTACAACTGTTAGTGTAATGAACTTAATATGACAAAGAGAATGAGATAATAGAAAAACAAAAACCTTGCAGGTCTACAGCCTCTGCCAAGGTGATTTACAATCTTAATATGCTGTCAACAAGTTCATAAGCAATTTTTTAGCACCAGTCAACGATCTCAGCTATATGAAAGAAGCAGGTCTAAGTCTCTGCTACTTTTTACAATACAGTCTATGTAGAATTATAGCTGCACTAGCTAGTATAAAAAATGTCTTCGACAAGCTCTATTCACTATGCAAGTCTATGTCTCTGTCATAGTATTTACATCAGTCTAAGACAATTTTGCAGCAATACAATTTATATGGTGCTGTTCAAAACCCTATATTTTGTGACAGTTCACAAACAATGGTATTTCCTTTGGCATATTGCTGAGCATTTCTTCTAGTGGTCTTGTGTTAGGGATGTGAGCAGCTTCAAGACAACTTTCATTCAATCTCCAACGTATAGATTTAGGGCAGAAATTAGGGTTTGCAAAAATTAGGGTTTGTGTAATCCAACGATCACACCAAAATTTTTACCTCCACGCAGACATCTTCAGCCTTCAACATAGACAACGTTCAACGCAGCTTTCAGCAGTCTTCAGCACTCAGTCTTCAATGCAGTCTTCAGCAGTCTTCGGCAATCAGTCTTCAACGCATCAGCCTTCACGTAGGTGATGGTGCACAGCTTCACGCAGGTGATGTGTGTCCAGCTGCACGCTGTCAAAGATGGCGTGAAAAGTTAAGAAAATATCAAGGAACAGTGAGTATCACAAAGATAAGAATACAAGTCACGAGAGAACGCCATTGCAGTCTCATTTGTTGCCTCTGCATTTATCTTATCCATCACACAGTCCAAACTCATTCATACGATCTTCATCAACGATCCATAATTTCAATGATGGAATACCTAGACATCATTTTTGAAAAGGATCATCGCAGGGATTCCATTTGACAACTAGCGTTTAGTATCCATACGAGGTTTAAGAAGAGTACATATGGGTGATGTGAGGAAGTTTGCAACTTCCAAAGGGATCGACTATTAACGCACAGGTACAAAAAAATGAATAATTTGTAGCACCCAACCTACTGCCCAATGTCCATAAGTAATTCCTCTATCATCAACGCTATCTTTGGAGCCATTTGCAACATGATTCTTCTTTGTTGTCAACCTAAATTTACAGCTCGTACATGTGGTGTGGAACAGTCTGGAAAGGGTAAATAAAACTTGCTTGTAAGATCAACTCACTCTGATTAGTTAGGCATCCAAAAGTTCATCATCATGGCTACCGAGTACTTCATCGAGTGCATAGATCAGTACATGACATCTGCTTCCATGATCAAGTTGCTATCTCTTTATTCTAAATCAGATAGTCTCTTTGACCTTCATGCAATTGAAGAGAATACACTCATCGCAGCAACAATTATAAAAATACATTGGCCAGTCTCAATGCATTATCTCCTCTTCTGTTGTGAATGAAGGATGTTGTGAACAGTATATCTTCACAACGCAGTCTCAAATCAAGAAATGGTGAAGGGAGAATATTTCTAGGGTTTCATGCAGAATAATACGCATTCACCACATTCAAGGGATTAGGGTTACACTTCCAGAGTCTTCAACGCAGCAGTAGTCTCACATATCAAAACTCAGTTATTAAAACAAGATTTAAGAGGAGCGAACTGGAAAGTAGAATGAGAATAACGCATACAATGAATGCACTGGCAGGAGGGAAGAGCAGAGGGAAGACTGGTGATGGGAAGGTAGCTCTGAAACGAATTGATAAAGGGCAGAATGGAGGTCTGGAAATGCACTGGCAAGCATACAGGCTGCTAGGACTGAAATTTAACAGCAGGAGTTATGACAGGAAGCCGCTCTGATACCACTTATAGGTAATAACTCCTGATTCATCTTATTCCCTTGCTAATGCATATATTTATACAATTCTTATGACGGTTGTGTTTCACCTTCCGTCCAGCCTTTTCGGCTTCCTACTATTCAGATTTATTTATTTATTTACAATATATAATCCCGACGGATTATATTCTAACACACATGTTTAAAAATTCAATTTCCTCGTGCATGTTTCATTAGCGGAATTGTTCTCCACCATTGATCTTACCACACCACCAATCGCAACCATTGAAACATGCAGGCCTTTAATCAATTTCACAAATCTGGAAAGCTACTTATCTCGTGCCAATGTTTCCTTTTTCTGCACCGTCGATCTTCACCATAAATGTTTCCCACCATTGATCTGAGATCAAGATGCGAGCTGACAGAAAGAGGAAATTAGGATCTTTGCATTTTACGACCAAATTTTTTTGTATTTTTGTTTTTTGATTTCTGGCCTATCTGTTCTTTTCGGAGCCGTTGATCCATGGAGGGAGCACTCTGGACCGTTGATCTGGTAGATTGCAGAAGGCGGAAGCTCAACCTTTTATGAGTGAATTCTTATGTATTCGACTTCTACCTTTTTCCTCCTTTACAAATCGTTGATTTAGGCGGAAGTGATTCAAACCATAGATATGGTGGATCATAGAAGGCAGAAATCATTATTTGAACTTTCTGCAAAGTTCGATTTTGATCTTTCCTCTCTCGGATTTTCGCTTCCGCCTTTTCTTTCCGCACTGTCGATCTATGTGGGAGCTCTCTAAATTGTCGGATCTTGGGAGCTCTCTGAACTATCGGATTTTGATCGTGGAAATCGAAAATTGGAATTCTAATTCTCTGGATCAAACTTCTTTGCATTTTTCGCCCTTTTTTCTTTCTGTACCGTTGATCTATGCGAAAACTCCCTAAGTTGTAGATCTGGCAGATCACAAAAGGTGGATATCAGGATTTGAACTTTTGGCAAAGTTTGATTTTTATCTTTCCGCTCCCAACTTTCCACTTCCGCCCTTTTAATTTCTGCATCGTTGATTTGTGCGGGATCTCTACGAACTGTAGATATTGTGGATTGCAGAAAACAGAAGTTGGGTTTTTCCAATTTTGCAACCCGGAAATTTACCCTATTTCGCTCTCGGCTTTCCGCTTCCGGCCTTTTTCCTTTTGCACCATTGATTTTGTGGATCGCAGAAGGCAGAAGCTCAACCTTTCATACTCGAAAACTTTGGGTTTCTGTTTTCCGCCCTTTGCACGTTTCTGCATCGTTGATCTTAGGAGGAGACGTTCTGAACCGTCGATCTGGAAAATCGCAGAAGGCGGAAGACGGGGTTCCACTTTTCATAACCAATTTTTTACTTCTTCCACACTTCTTCTCTCGATTTTCCTTTGGTGTAAATGATTTCTAGCCTTTGATCTCTTTTGCAGGTTGGATCTCCATCGTCTGTTCTTACCCAGACCTATCCTTGACTGGATTTTTCATATCAGGCTCATTTCCAAGGTTGCGCCAAATGATTTTTTACTGTTTTGACATTCAAACTTAGGAATAAACCTCCCAAGCAACTTTAAATCCTTTCCTGCATACCTCTAGGTCGTAAGATATGAATTTTTTTTCGACCCTACCCCTCATTTTTCACTGGTGTAGACCTTTGAAGGGGAATTATTGCAGATGCCTTGTGTAGAAATCTTCAAAATTTAGCACAAGTGCTAACAGTTACTGTACAGCTTGAAAACAAAGTATGACATGTCTGGCACGAATTTCTTAGTGATGTTAAGGGTACTGACCATCAACTACCTTATATTTTGAGGAATCTTGTTACACAAATATGTTCATTGAAAATGGTCGATTTTATGAACATTAAGTGACATTGTACATTTGTATTTCCCACTAACTACAATTTATTCAAAGATAAGGTACTTTTGAATGATAATCTCTTTCCTCGAAGCTGCAAGGAGGAAAATAAAGTGCTAAAAATGTTGGGTGTTGAGTACAGATCATAACATGCATGTCCCAATGATTTTATTCTATGTAGAGGTGAATATGCAAACAAAGAGATATGTCCAAAATGTGGGCATGGAAGGTACACATAATCGAATAACAAGGATAAAGCACATGGTCCTCCTCATAATATATTGAGGCACATGCCTATAATCCCAAGGATTCAAAGGATCTTTCATTGCAAAGAATTAACTACGTTGCAAGGATGGCATGCATCACATCGAAGTGAGGAAGGAGTATTGTGAATCCCAACAGATTCAATAGCCATGAAGGATATAAAGGATACATGTCCTAACAAATTCAAGGATGAAGTACACAATGTTAGATTGATCATGGCCGTTAATATCGTCAACCCATATTCCCATCAAGACAACAAATATACTGTTTGGCATGTAGTGGTGATCAATAACAATACCCCCCCATTGTTGTCTATAAAGAATGAACATCTTATGTTGGACTTTATAGTCCCTGGTAGAAGAAAAGTGAAGAATATGGATCTATACCTACAACCATTGATCAGAGAGTTTAAGGAATTATGGAAAGGGTTACAAGTTTATGATGTATTGATACCCATCCCATCATAAAGGAGTTTTACATTGTATGGAATATGTGGGTACACCACACATGATTATCCAGGGTTGAGAGTTTGCTTAGGTAAATATGTTGTTTAATTTTTTTGTATTCAAAGAAATATTTTATTCCCATATTTAATCCATTGCGACTATCTTGATCTGAAACACTGGCAACATTATCTATATACCATAACATTGCATTTATTGTAAAAAAGGTTATCATGGATTTAAATGTTGTGGACATTATATTAAAGCTAGGTGGTCCAATGACCTACGCAAGCTAGTGTATGACTTCTCTAGGATATTCCTCTCAAAAAACTACCCTTGTAGAATAGGGGCATCTACTTTCAATGGTAAACCAGAGAGAATCCAAACTCCTAAAAATATGGCAACGATTGACTTGCTTAGGGAATATGACAGAGAGAAGGAGAAGGAAACTATAAATATGTTTGATTCAGATGGGGAACCTCTGTTCGATGATCCTAAATTATTCGACACCTATGATGAGAAAGTTCCTAAAGGGATGAACATGGAATTGATATTTTATGAGCTCCCATATTGGGGGAATCTTAAGATTTCCCACTTACTAGATCCCATGCATATATTTAAAAATGTTTCATGTTTTTTATGGCATCACATATCATCCAAAAAAACATGACATAGTTTAAAGTTAGGAAAGATCTTATTTATTCAAATACTAAAAAGGAAGCATTGAACAAGATAAGAAAATAGTGGAGAGCATGGCCACTCTTTTTCATATAAAAAAGGCAATGTCCCATGTATTTTGAAGAAAGAAGATCTGAATTTGGAAAAAGGAAGTTGTATTCGGCGTGAAGATGCCCTCTTATTATGGTTCTTCTCTATGATGGTGCATCAATACAAACGAAAAGTTGATGAGTTTGAAATCACATGACCACCTCAACCTTTTGAGGGTACATATAATGTTAAAAAAATGATTTTATTATTCTTTTATATCTTTTACCACACAAGTTAAAATGAAATTAATGTTTGTGTTTACTTTGTAGTGCCATTATTCGTTATTTGTGCGTGGGTGTGTGAACCAGAACTTTTCCAATGGCCTATGACATGCCATATCTAGACTATTTGCATTTGTACGATGGATTAGATTGAAGGATATTTACATTTCTAGCATTCCCAGGTGGCGTTAAGAGATAGCATATATTGTTTGTATGTTTGAGAAGGAATTGCCAATGAATTTCATGGACTTGCAGATTCATCTTCTAATTCACCTAGTCAATGAATTTGAATTAGTTGGAGTGGTGTCATGTCATTGGATGTTCTTCTTGGAGATGTACATGAAAAAATTGAAGGGAATTGTTCGGTAGAGGAAAAAAATCGAGGGGTGTATGGCAGATGGGTAGATAGTATATGAATTTTTCTATTATGATAGTGAATACATCAATCAAATCGACGACGCACCAGGATCAATGATTTGGGATGATGAATGCCATCAGGACAAAAGGGAAGTGGAGTTACTGGAAGTTAAAGGAAAAAAGTGCTTCATAAGGAGTAACTCACTTATATTTCAATCTTCACATTTACACATAGTAACCATTCATAACAAAATTCAAAATATATATTCCATCCCATACGTACTGAATGTGGTTTTGTTTCCATGAATACAACATCAAATTCAGAAATTGATGCAATCAATAAATCCATTATATACAACGCAGAGGCAACAAAGTCGTGGGTTGCATTGTATGAAGAGAAGAGGAGGAAATTGGAAATTGACAAACAAGAATTCAGGAGGTTTCATGGTAGAAACATGCCTTTTTCGTATCATTTAAAATAAAATATGCCAATGATCTATCCCAATAGTTGGGTTGCAGACCAAGTCAAAGAGAAATATGGCGCATCCAATCATTAGCCTCCTGAAGAGGAGGATGTGATAAACATTGGGATTAGGTGCAACAACTCTGAAATAAATATTTATGTACATTTCTAACATTATAATGCAACTTTGAATATCAACTTCTATATTTAATATATTAATGTTTTTGTTTTTATACATATGTCACCACCATTTGTTAACTTTTTTCGTACAGGTGCAATATTTGTTCCCATATATGTGTGCATATGGACATCATTTTCGCACCAAGGATGCTAATGATGGGCGTGTTACACAAGAATATGGAGTGGAAGTCAAGTTCAACAATCTATTCATGCTAGCTACTATGATCTAAACCTCATAGGATGGATGTTGGGTTATGTCGGAAAGATACAAGAGATCATTCAAGTGGAGTTCTCATATTTCCAATGTGTAATTTTTAGGTGCAGGTGGTGGGAAAAAGTTGACAAGAATAACGTAAAGGAAGATCATGATAGTGGTTTAATATGTATCAACTTTAGAAATATGTGGGATGAAAGTAAGGAGGCTTATGTTTTCCCAAAACACTGCAACAACGTGTTCTTTTACCTATATGTGTTGGATAGAGATTGGTGGTTCATATTAAGACACAACCCTAGATCTAAACATGTTTTGAGAACAACAATGTTATCATGCCAACCAAGGAAGATAATGTGGGTGATGGCAACAAAGATTGATATGCACATGTTTTATTTCATCATTTATAGATTAAGATATCATTTTGTTACTGTTATATTTTATTTTCTAATTATATTTTTTGTTTTCCATGTTATGATGGTGGAAACAGAAACTTGATTACTCGATGCAGTGGCATTTAAACAAGTTTAGTTGGTAAACAACCAATACGATGTGAAATATGGTTTAGGAATTTGAAGTAATTTATAATTTTATGGAATGATTATATGTCATTGTCCAAATTACTCGTATTATGTCTTCTGTATACATATAAATACACTATAAAAACAACTTACATGATTCAATTTTAATTTATTTTTGTGAAAGTAAAGGCTAACATATTCTTCCGACCTTGAAGGTGTTCTCTAATTTCTATATTAATATTGCAATAATGCTTATATATTATGATGGTTTTGTTATGAATAATGTTTAGAATTATAATTGCATTAATTTATGACATTTATGTTAGATTAATGTAATGTTTTTTTATTATATGATTAGATTAAGTTTAATTAATTTATGGCCTTGATAACATTGAATTATTTCATGGCCTTGATAACAATGTAATCTACAAGAAAAGTTAAGTTGCTCTACAATGACTTGATTTATGTCCTTGATTGATGCAATTTACAAGAAAATTTAAGGCGGTCTCTATTTTCTCCATCAATATTTGAATGTTTGTATTTCATGATGTTTTTATTATAAATTATAATGCTAAGAATTATAATTGCATTAATTTATAACACTTTTGTTATAATGTTTGCAAATTTTTTGGAATGGAAAAAGTAGAGAAAAATGGCTTTTAAGGATGAAGGTGTAGGTATGGAATATTCTTTAAGAGAAAAATTCGCTTTACGTAAATATGTTATATTAATTAAGTTGGATTGAATTTTTGAATCTCTATATTTATAGGAGGTTGAAATCCATATTAGAATTGGTTGAGCCAATAACGATATATTATACGAAGCAGTTAACAAATTAGATGTATGCTTAATATTTAATCATGACCCTATTTTATGGTTTGTAAATATGTACATAGTTTTGATTTCTAATAATTAAGTATTTGTCTGTCTTCCGTTTAGAGCTTTGATCTTTTGTATTGTAAAGTGAGTTATTGTCAAAATATTTAAATTGTTCAATGATAAATTGATAGGTCATATTGATGTTCATATTTACATTTTTTTGTCATATTCATATTCATATATTATATATTACATGGTGATACTTGATTTTTTGTTATGATGTTTGTCAATTAAAGTTACAAATTAAACAATATTCATTTATGTTTATCATTTGAATATATAATTTAGTTATGTGTCACGACAATAAATGATGAAGAGTTATTTTCCTTAGTAAAAATCATGTTACACACACACACACACACACACACACACACACACACACACACATATCGTAATGCTCAACATATTGTTGTAACAAAATAAATTAATTACTATATATTTATAATATCATGACAAATATTACTACATTATTAAGAAAATTCCAATAAATTATAATATCCATAGAAAATAGATAAGAACAATATGAACACCAACTATAAAATAATTTATTACATAAACATAATACTATGACAAACTATAAAAAAATTATAAACGTGATACTATGACAAATTACAGAACAATCACAAATCACAAATCATAGGGTTGTCACAAGTCAATCCATAATTTACAATGCATTTTGTGATGTTTTTGTTGACTAAATAAAAACTTGGTGATTTAAAGACCCACATTATTTTGAATAGTACAAAGTTGTTTTAGTACATAATCATACGATCATAATCATTTTCAACACCTAAAAAACATAAACATCATGATCATGGCATCATAAACATAAACATAACATCATCATACTAACATAAACATAACCATAATTTTTAACAAAAACATAAATGCATCATCGTCATTTTCACGAGATAAACATAAACATACCATTATTATTATTGTTAGCATCTAAGAAACATAAAAATAAGCACCATCATATATGCCATCATACCATCATTAACGTAAAACCAAAAATCAACATGAACTTACCATCATAAACATTACGTTGCATATTCATGTAACATATATCGCAACTAACAGATTTAAAATTAAATATCTAACACACATAACTAATAATACATGTAAACATAATTAGCTTTTCATGATCATCATTTTCACCACATAAATAAATAAACATCAACATAAACATTGACATCAATATAAACCTGAAAAATGTAGTATATATATAGATATGAACATATATAACATCAAAGTCATGATAAAATGTGTAAAAAATAATAATATATCTCTAGTGCAATAACTGCTACGACATATCTGCACCAACTCTGCCAACAAAGGAATTATCAGTACCTCTCCTACAAGAGCTATGAGAGGCATCATCGCCTCTACCAATAGATCCATAGGCAATATCAACACCTATGTCAGTAGAGCTAGAAGCATCAATGCCCATACTAGAAAGAAAAAGAGGTATAAGAAGAGGAAGGATGGGTCCATCAAGTTGAATTGTATGGTCCTCTCTCAACACCTCTAAAACATAAATGGGTGTAGTGGGAGCTGGTGGATGGTCGGGTCGATGAGTAGGGATGAAGGGTCAGTCGAACAAGAGTATACTGAGATGATGACGACATAGGATCAGTTGGAATGCCAAGTATAAGTATAGGAATAGTTGATGAAAAAGGTGGAGGAGGAGGTGGATGAGATGTCAAAGGCGGAGGAGGAGGAGGTGGATGAGATGTTGAAGGTGGAGGTGGAGGAGGTGTATGAGATGTCGAAGGTGGAGGGGGAGGAGGTGTAGGTTGAGGAGGACATGCAAAGGAGGCATCCAACTAAAATCCTGTGACGACAACATGCTGCAGAAATAACCTCATATGACAAGGAACAATCCTCCATATCTCTGGAAGCTCAGGGTCATCACGAATCTCATATGGCAGCACAGGATGTACACCTACATCAACCAACAATCTGGCCAACCTATCTCCGTTGTATTAAAAAATGATATAAATCAACATCAATTATTAATATTCACAATTAATAATTAGTAAAATAAGAAATAAATAATTAAATAGTTATGAAAATTCAAAAGACATGACTTATATTGAAATGATGCAAATTGGATTACAAAACTTGTGGCAATGTAATTGTAAAACATCATTATCTTATCAATTATATATTATTTTTCCATTCATGGAGTATATGTGTTGTTTACGCTGGTTTTTCCAGTAAAAATGATTTCAATCGTTTCATTGGTATCAGAGCCAACCCTTCCTTGGGCTTGTGCTCATTCGGCTTTTAGCCAAAGTTTCGGATTTTGTCTTGTAATTTTCAAAGATTCGCTGAGTTCAAAGGTCTTTGACCTTACTAAAAAAAATAAAAATAAAAGAGAAGTTAAAAAAGGGGGAGAAAAAGAAGAAAGGGGAAAAGGTTAAAAAAAAAAGGAAAAAAACAAAAAATCAACCCATTGTATTATGAAACAACACTTGGTTTTTTTATTATAAAAAAACCATTACATTAATTTATTTTTTTATAGAAGTTATTCCCCAAGATTTGAACTTGGGTGGGGAGGGTAACATTCCTTCTTCCCAACCACCCAATCTACACACAATCCACAAAGAAATTTAATAATAAATTATTATTAGTATTATTATTATTAACACATTGTATTAATAATAATTATTATTATTTAATAATTGTAAAAAATACAATTATTAATTACAAAGAGAAGAATATTACACCTTTGGTGTGACCATTTAGTATGAAGAAGAAAAAATAGAAGAAGTCAAAGTGAAAGGACAACTATCTATCGTTATAGAAATCAAAGTTAAGGAAGACAAAAAATCAAAGAAGATATTAAAAAAAAGCAAAAATAAAGTCTCGAAAGATATTGAAAAAATTATGGATTCCATTTATAAATCTAAATTTTGGACGAAGTGTCCTTATTGTGAAATGGAATTCCAATATCTAACATTTTCTAAGAATGGCAATCTCTCCTTCCCAATATGTGGCAAATATTTTATTATGAAATTCGATCAAGGTAACTCACAGTTGCAATCACATAAACTAGAAAGCGAATTAGGATACTACAAAGAAAGAAATAAAAATATATAATTTGAGATGAGTAAGCAGATCATTCTTCATAAGTTGATAGAACAAGAGAATCTTCACTCAAAAGACCAAAATCGAAAACTGGAAAAAGCTAATAAAGATATCGAGAAACTGTTTCAATTAAAAATCACAATCAAGACCTTAAATACAAAATCAAAAAGTTTGAAGATACTAAAGGACCACCATATAGCATTGATAACAATTTAGAAGAAAACATAAAGCGTTTAAACAAACTCATCATGGACAAGGATGAGGATTTGCCGTAAATCCAGAGAAAGCTAAAAAGACAAGAATTAGAGATATGTCAACATCAACAACACAAGGAAAAACTCTAGAAGAAGTATGAAGACACTAAAAAGGCGCACAATCTGGAAATTAAGAAAATCAATGACAATTTAGCAAGCAATACCGAAGAACCATTTCGACTAAGAATTCATAACAAGACATTACTTACGAAAATTAAGAAGCTGAAACATAGTCAGAAGACAAAAGTTTCCAATGAATGCCTCGAAGGAAGAATATTAGAAAAGGAGGAAGAAAACCGACACCTAAGAAATCTTAATCAAGAACTAGAGGAACAAACCGAGAAGTTAATAGAGGACAAAAAGTCGCAAGACGAAAGGTTCGAGAAGATTCAGAGTAATAACAAGTTATTGGAGAACAAAGTAGCAAAAATATAGAAGGAACCATCCAAACTTTCCAGAAAACAAATTCAAGTTGAGGAAGAAGAAATAAACATAAATTCAGTCTTCGTCACAGTTCAAAATAAAGCCAATCCAGCGAAAAAACAAACAACAAAAACTCCTTATCGACACCCTAATTATAAACGTCATTTTGACCAACGACATGATCAAAATGAACATGCACAGAAGAGTTATGTTGTCAGACAGAAAAGATCATCAAATCAACATACTAAGCAACAAACGAGAAGAACCACCCCACAAATCCATCAGATAGCTCCGTTGAAGATAGATCTCAGATGGACCACATCAACGACGATGCAACATTTCTTCTTTGGAGTTTGTAACTCGTATTGTCTCATTTCATCAAGCGTCGTAAATACTAAAATAAGGGATCTAGAGATTATGGTTCAAGAAAAAATCAGGCGTAAGCCTTGTCTTCTCTAGCTTCGAGGACAAAGCTTCTCTAAGGGGAAGGCAATGCTATATTAAAAAATGATATAAATCAACATTAATTATAAATATTAATAATTAATAATTTCTCACACCAGTGTGGCTTATTGGTGATTCACTTGATATGAAGTCACATGTTGTAAAGAAGTTCATGAGTTCAAATCACACCCGTGCTTACTCATGTCCCATGCTTGCAGGTTGTTGTGGGAAACCTAGGGGTATAGCGATAGAGGGAATGGATCCCTAGACCCCGTGTTTCACAAGTACCACCCCAGTCCCCAGTTTTTGATTCCCCTTGTAAAAAAACATTAATAATTAATAATTATTAAATAAGAAATAAATAATTAAATAGTTATGAAAAGTCAAAAGACATGACTTATATTGAAAAGATGCAAAATGAATTATAAAACTTGTGGCAATGTAATTGTAAAACATCATTATCTTATCAATTATCTATTATTTTTCCATTCATGGAGTATATGTGTTATTTACGTTGTTTATTCCTGTAAAACTGATTTTTAATATTTTCAGTCTCCCACATCTTGAATATATATATCTTGTGGCCTACATGGACCGTGGCCAAGATGTCTACCAACCACCTTATGTGGGTCGAATTGATCCTTCTCCTCCATATCCTCATTGTTAGGAGCATGAGGAGCAAAGCATACCTCTGCATCAAATATTCCAATATCTGCAAATTATATAGTACAAAACAACAATTAGAAAATTTCATTTAAAAATTTAATATTTATAACGTATTTCATTTGCATTAAGTATAAAGATAATAAAATGGAACTATGGTAATTTAAACATAACATTAATATTACCTCTCTCATAAGGTGGCTCATCCGGTGTGAAGAAGATCTTTGGGCACCCTCTCCAATCCATGCCAGCATATCGATATGGAACCATGTCAAGTGCGTGGTCCTCCTCGCTGGCCAACTTATCTAGCACTTCTAAGGTGATCCTCATTGGAAACTCAGGTTGTCCCCTGTTGTGAATCATCTTCCCCCACATGCACATACACACTTCAGTCATCAGCCTATGAGGTAAGAGGTCAAATGATGGCCTGGTGGCCGGAAACATCTCAAAAAATAAACAAAAAATATCTAAACCTAAAGGGAATTTGGAACTCCCATAAATGACTACATGAAGTGTGTCCAAAGCATAACAAAACTTCTACAAAAAAATGGAAGACCACCTAATGCATATAGGTCTCTGCACTAAAGATTCAACATAATACAATAAGGGGTGACTAATGGGCTTCTATCAAAAGTGGAGTGCGCCAACATCATAATGAGAAGAGATAGGAACCTAACATCCTCTTGACCAAAAGAACATATCCAAATTTTCCTCTCATATTTATACTAATTAGCTGAGAGGCCTAATAACACAATAGGGTCGACTTGTCCTTGTTTCCAGGGCCGAATTTTCTTGGAAGACTCAAAAATACATTTTAATAATACTTTTGTGAGTACTACTGACCTGAATTACAATGGAGGTTTTACCTCAATACTTTACATGACCAAATACATCAATGACATCCTTAGTTGGAGGAACAACATCTCCAGAAGGGGTAATAATAATAATAATACCAAATAGAATATCTTCCCTAGTTACATTTCTTTAACAAATAATTGAACTATGGACCTCGACCTCGTAACGGCTTAGTCCTAGAGGCTCCAACCAATAGAGATACCCCATAGGGGCTATTCATGCTTACAATTTTGTGGGAGTATGTTGTATTTGAAGCTTATATCATTGAGATGTCTTCCAATCTTACGAGGAAATTGAACATGAGTAAATTCCTTCCATAAAAGAATCAATTGTTATATGGTGTTTCCCTACCTTAAGGGTTATGATCTTAAATGAAGTGTGGAGCATTCATGATATCTTGTGTGTGATTGCATATTCATATTTAAGGTATATAAAATTTTGACATAAATCTTTCTTGGTCCCGAAAGAGATAAATTGGTATCTTCTATTTTTCAATTTTAAAGGGAAAAAGAGGGCCACAACACTCTAATTGGTTTAGGAATATTTACGTATTGTTTACAAAAACTAACTGTGTATCAGTATTATCCTCACAAAAATATGTGATTCCAAAAAACAAATCACTTAAATATAAGTCTTGATGAAGGGGATATTACAGCTTGAAATCTTCTCATTTTTATAGCTTATAGTGATGAACACGGGTCTTGCAAAGGAGATTACTTTAATAGAGTGCTCAGATTGTCGCCAGATCAGTTCCATTAGATAAAGACTTTTTTAGGATTCTATATGATATATTTATAGTCAATGCTATAACTATTATAAATTGCCCCCCTTAATACCTTAGTGCCCATACTTGTTGTGGCTTATGAAATTTTATATGGATACATTAGCCTCCCTTATTGGGGAATATCCAGTGATATAAGAAGAGTACAAGGTAAATGAAAATTATGTGGAAGAATCCCATGCTATGAGTTTTATTAAATTGGATATGTATTATGAAGATCACATCAAACAATGGTTAGTGTAGAATAATTTCAAACCCTTGATTCGTATAGTATGAAATTGTATGGAGAAAAGGATACAAAAAATACAATTAGTCAGTATGAAGCAATCCAAAGAATGGAAATTTGGAGTGATATTAAATATGAATATACAAGAGACGTATGTTATAGTTGATACGATTTAGAGAAGGTTTTTGAGATCCAATGGTATATGGACAATTCTAATTTATGGTAAAACAACTACTCACTATTTTGTTATGACTCTTCTCCACCATATGAAGAGAACCTAGTAGAGAAAAATAACAGCAAGCGGTGCCTATTGGTTCCAATATGATTATTTTAAAGTAGTAGAGTTCCTTTTAAAGACATACTTTGACTACCACGTGGAGGATTTGTTTTCTTTGGATGGTCATACTTATTTTGATCCACATCATGGTAGATATTTGAAGCAAAAAAATCAGTGATTCATGGATCTTAGGTGTCATAGTTGGGTGTCAGCTTGAGCACTGGGAAATAGGACCTAGGTTTATGGAAGATTCCTTTATACTACTCTGATATTTCTATTATTCCTTACACATGGGACATTGGCTACTTCAACATGGTGGTAGCCAAAAAAATCACCAAAGTAGTTGGGTTAGGGAATCATGTATTATATTATGAACCCAAGAAGGGAAGTTTTAGGTGGTCAACATTCATACATGGGACCTAGGCTTAAGGTAGAGCTTGTTGGACTAATTTTACATGGTGTATAACACTTGTAAATGGGATCTTGGTTCCTTGGATTACTTCAACATTGAGGTCAACACTCATCCATGGGAACCTTGTTTATGGTTTTACCTCCTTAGATCAAGAATTCAAGGAAACACTTTTCAATGGATGGTGGAGTGTTATGATATTCCCTAGTGGTGTAATGAAGCTTCAAAGGGACCATTTAGAGTAAACCTAGTGGATTCCATTTAATGTAAGGTGGATTAGGTCCACTATGTTTCTTATTAGTAAAAATCCAACTATGGTAGTTAGTATTAAATAAATGTAATGGGGACTCATTAAAGAAAGACCACTAGGTAGTTAATAGGTTGATATGGTTAGGATTCACTTATTATATATAAATAAGGATTGATTCCTCCTTATATAATGTGTGGAAGAATACTGTAATTGGAGCTTGTCTCATTGAAAGGTCACTCAAGCTTAGGAGGCAAGTGAACGAGAGTGGAGTATTTACATAAAAGGATCAATTGAAAGGTGTTTCCCTATTGTAAGGGTTTTGATCTTAAGAAAGCATGGAGTATTTTTTATATCTTGTGTTGGATTGCATATTCATATACAAGGTATATAATACACTTCCATGAAGAAAAAATGGGGACCACTCATTCAAACTTCTACCAAGTGACATTTGATTAGCTTATTTAGGATTTTCCATTGATTTAATAAAGAGTTGTTTTGTTTTCCCTCCAATATTATGTTTAAACCATTCGAATCCATAGCTTGAATAGTTTATGTGCTAAAATTAATATATAGGGAATGGCATAATTGGATTAGGATTATTTAACAAACATCATTTGTTTGCTTTTAGCTTTAACAACTAATTAAGGTTTCTTTTTGTAGACACCTGCACATAAACCCTGTATGCATGTTCCACCCTCAAAATATTGGAATGCTTGGATACCATGTATAAATTGAAGATCCAATGCTATGAGCAAATATTCTAAGAAACAACACTGAAAATAGATCTTTCTACTCAAATAATTCTCACAAGCATACACAAGAAAAATAAAGAGAAAAAAAGAGACAGAATCACATGAATGAAGAGATGAATATTGGAGTGTATCCTTCCATTGAATAATGATGAATAATAGTACATACTTCATAGGAAAAATCAATTTGTATTGGAGACAAATCATCAAAATCAGAAAGATAGACTTACTAAATATGATAAACCCCCATAGGTGGCTAAAGCACTTCCCAAATTAGTCAAGGATCTCATGAATTATAAAAATCATGAGGGAGTTGTAAAGAGTGATGGAAAAACATGTTAATCCTGGAAAATGGAGATAAAATCATGGAGGATGGATTGGCAACAAAAGATAGCAGTGTCCTAGTTGACTAGCTTTACCTTATCCACATAGAAGCTGGATAAAGGCATAATAAGGATGAATCTGCAAAAAAGTGCAGTTACTAATTCTAGCAGTCAATAAAGTGGACAAGATCAACCCATAATCAGGATTAAAGTGTTCCTGGGGTATATATGGCAAGTGTTGACTATGTATTGCAAGTGGATGCCAACTATATAGGCTAGTGGGTAGGAAATTAATCAAAATTGATTAAATATTTTATCCTAAGTTATGAAGTGGGTTTATTATAATCCCACACCCCCCTTTAAGTATGAATTTATGAGGATATATAGGTGCATATAGGGCCTAGAAACAAGGATATGGTCACGCTTTACAATTATTCATGTCTAGAAAAGTGAGGAAAGAGGAAAAACCACATGGGAAGAAACCTCCCTCAATAAAGGACAAGGCACAAAATTTTAAATAACATGTCTTCAATATGTCTTTATATTCACCTAAATGAGCTGAATTAACTGCTTCTTGGTGAAAGACTTGATGAATAAATCATGAACTCCATGATCATGTGCTAGAGTGTAGAGTCTGCAACATTGAAGAGGAGAGACTCCTGGTATCTATCAACTAATGAAGCAGGAGTATTATCTAAATTATTTTTTATCCTAACAAACACTTATCTGCAAAAAAAATATGAAATGGAAAAGAGACATGTGCATACTCCTTCCCAAAGAGTACAAAAATTAATACAATTTGTTACACAATCAATTCTCTAAATAGCTACAAAATTGTGATGTGAATCACATGGCATTCTTCCAATATGATGTAGAACCTACCGATATCATATATGAGTCTGATAAAACTATGGTATATCAAAAACATTAGCATATGGAACAACAAAGACAAAGGCTTCAGTGACTCCATGAGGATATAGGGCTAGATTAGGAAACTATGAACAACTGGGAAAAACTGATAAGTGTAAAAATATGAATGATAAATGGTCTTGAGATATGAACCATAAGTTTTTATAACAGCTCCAAACATGTGTAATATCATTTCAATGATTACTAAGGTCTTGGATAACCAACTAGTTAAATATAGGCAAGACTTCATACCATGTAATATAAGTAACATTGCATAAGAGACCAAAGAGGAATCAACTAGTGAACTTGGGATTTGTATAGTATTAGGATTATTCAAAGGTATGGTAGATGGTATGGATGGTTGTATTAATGGTGTAATTACATGTATATCAGCATGAAAACATGTTTCTAAATCATAATTATGGAGTGATGAAGCGCTGCTTAAAGACAAGTCAGGATCTAGTGAAAAATCACAATTATTGAGAGATGAATCTAGGAAACTGATAGGCGGATTATTAAAGAAAGGATATGATATTTATGATTCTGATATATCATAAAATGAATATATATCAGAGACATGAGAAAATAATTTTACTCTGGCACTCAAGGCATATTTTATATCACCTTGGAACTGCGCACTATGACAATGTTCTGAAAAATCAACAGGCTTCTCTAGCTCATCTGGAAATTCGATGTTGTGCTTCTCAAGAAGATGAGACATGATATCCATATTCTTCTTGAAAAATTTCTTCTCTGGGTGTAATACTTTTCTGCAATAAGAACACTTGGATTTTCTCCCTTTATTCTTGGTTTTCTTGATTGAATCTTCATAAGTAGGCTTCGAACTTTCATCTTCAATTTCTGACTTTGTCTTCTTCTCTTTCACAATTTTATTTTCTTTGGATTTGGTATTCTTGCTTCCTTGAACCATTAGAGAATGATCCTTTCTCTTTGAAGATTTAAGAGCACCCATATGGATCAATTTATCTTTCTCCTTTGTTAGTGAATCAAAGAAAGTACACAAAGAATGCATTTTCCAATTAGAAACAACAAGTCTAGTAGCATGAAAAGTAGACACAAAAACTACTTATTCAGGACCCAATTTAGAAAGAATGGAAAGGATTCATTGATAATATTTCTTCTCAATTCCACAATGTTTGATCATTATAACAAGTGACTTGAATTTGGTGAAGAAACCCTCAATAGAATCGAAACTTCTTGGACTCATTGAGAATAACTCAATCTCCAACTGATGTGCTCTTAACTCATCTTGAACTCCAAAGAGAGACTCAAGTTTGGTCCATACTTGATTTGGAGTGGTCAAACCATGTAGATGAAAGATTAGATCAGAAGAAATAGAGAGGAAAAGAAATCCATAGGATTCATCCAACCTATTACACCACTTAGCTTTCTCAATCACAACATTGGGCTCATTCTCCAAAGCTAGAGTAACTCTGTATAGTCCCTTACTACGCAATAGAATGCCAATTTTGGATTTCCAATCATGATAGTTGAAGGGATTCAGGATCATAGATGAAGAGGGATCCATATTTCTGAGTTGATTCTCTCAAGAAGAAACTCTCTACAACCTGCAAAAAATAAAACTAGGAGTAAAATCTTGTAAGCTAAACAAGCTCTTCTTCAAAGAGTGATAGGAGACTGAATGCACTCCTCAACTCTGTAGAGCTTGAGAAACCTTGCGCTCTGATACCATGTTGAATGCTTGAATACCATGTAGAAATGGAATCTCTAATTCTATCATCAAATATGCTAAGAAACAAGACTGGAAATAGATCTTGCTACTACAATAATTTTCACCAGCATAAAAGGGGAAAATAGAGAGAAGAAAACAGATGAAATCACATGGATGAAGAGATGAATATTAGAGTGTATCCTTCCATTGAATAATGATGAATAATAGTGTACATAAATAGTACATCCCTCATAGGTAAATCGAGTTGTATCGGAGATAACACATCAAGCTCAGAAAGATAGACTTACTAAATATGATAAACCCCCATAGGTGGCTAAAGCACTTCCCAAATCAGTCAAATACCTCACGAATTAGCAAAAGAATGAGTGATTTGTCAATAGTGATGGAAAAAAATGCTAATCCTGGGAAATTGAGAGAAAATCATGGAGGATGGGTTGGAAACAAAAGATAGCAATTTCCTAGTTGACTAGCTTTACCTTATCCACAAAAAAGTTGGATAAAAGCATAATAAGGAAAAATCTGTAGGAAAGTGTAGTGACTAATTCTTGCAGTCAATAAAGTGGACAAGATCAACCCAGAATCAGGATTAAATCGTTCCTGGGGTTATATGGAAAGTGTTGACTATGTAGTGCAAGTGGATGCCAACTATATAGGCTAGTGGGTAGGAAATTAATCAAAATTGATTAAATAGTTTATCCTGAGTTTTGAAGTGGGTTTATTATATTCCCACACAAAAGGGTTATGAGATTGATCCTTCTCTCAAATAGAGTGGCTTATTGGTGTACTCTATGGGATTGCATGTGGTTACCAATGGTGCATTATAAACATATAATCAAATACGATAGCATACATCCATAAATAGAATGAAGAAGAAGCAGTGGTCACACTCACAAAAAGTACTATACTATATCATAAGATTGTAGTATACAATGGGGGGTAATCATATCTAATATATTCATGGCTCAACAACATATGTGTGTGTGTGTGTACAATCAGTTAGACAGTTACAACTAATAACAGCTTGATAGTCATCTTAATCGACATTACTATACTGGTTCAACCATTAGGTGGTTAGTCAGGAGTACCTAGTCAACTTGTCGACTAGGATCCTCCAACATCTCCCCCACCCCAAAAATATTCTTCATCCCAAAGAGACCAAGGAGATGTAAGATTACAAAATTTCAAGATTATAAATATTTTTAATATTTCACAGTTGTTAAGATGTGGACGATGCGCTAGGGGGAGTGACTTCAACACAAGCTTCGACTATGGAAGGGGTAGAGAAAACAAGGAGTTGTTACAAATCCCCCCAGTCAGGTAAAATAATGTGTATGTTCATCTTGACTTAATTTAGTTTTGATAGTCACAATATTTTTTTTCTATTAGCAAGTTGTTACTTAGTTTTCGGAGGTTATGCCCAAGATTCTAGTGTTGAAGTTCTACGGCACACATCATTCGATATATGTGATTTGTCAAATGACTAAATTCACTCGATGCAGTCTTGGATTCATGCAGCCACTTATGTTCTTTCTTTTACAAATCTAAATTGCATTGTTGTTCCATTATAATTTGTTCGTCCAAGACTCTATTGGCATCTAGGTATGTCATGGTCTTTCTTGCATATAGGTTCCAGAGAGTGGTATATGTTTTTTGTATTTCAATGAATATTTTATCGTAATAAGAATACCAATTGTTTAAAACTATGGTCAACCTACTTGAAAATACCTCGCATTCTTGCAATTTATTATCCCTCTCTTCAAATTATTCGGATTGGTCAGCCACGAGCAAAACAATCTCATAATTCTATTGTTGGATGTGATGGTCAAGTAGCCGCTAGAAATGGGTGAATACAAACCCAAGGAGGCTGTAGAACCTATCGAGGTATTTCTCTAGTTGTGGTCCTTCTAGGGCGTAATCACTTGTTAGACCTATGTTGTGCATGCTTTCCATGCATCTTCCTGCTCATTCCTAAATACTTTGAGTCATTTGTTGGCGTTTCTCCATTGTTGATTCCTTTCTTTACTGATTACTTCAAATAAATAATATAGTTCTTTGTATGAATATTTGGAAGGTGTGAATATTCATGTGTTCAATGCAACCCCATTCATATGTTGGACTAGTGATGTGATCCTTGATTTTGATTTCTTTTTCTTCTACTTTCCCTTTTCTAATTTTTTTACACTCTTGGCATTCAACACGCTCTGTTGGTCGAGAGTGTCTACTACGGAACTGAGGTCAATGGGATTAGGAAATTTATTGTTATGGTTGATGGTGTAGTGTTCACAGATGGAAAAGTTGTGGAAACAAATATGATACTAGTCAAGGAAGCAAACATGGTGTTTGGTATGGTGGTTAGACTAGTGGTTGAGATGGGCTCCAATGAAGTGGGTGGGGTTGAGTTCAATATGGCCAGGTCCACTGTCAATGAAATGGTCAATGGGGTGTGATCTTCATGTTCTTACTTTCAACTTTTCTGCTAGTCAAATCGGTCACCACATTGTTGGTTTATCTTTTCCTTCGATCAACATTAGGTGAGGATCATCTACTTCTGGGTCGTTACATGCTCAAACTTTGAGACACTACTTCTTATTCCCAATCAACTATCATTATGTTGAAGTTATTTTAACTTTACACTATCCATGTCTTAGTTCCCTTCATATATTTTTTATATTGTAAGTTAGTTAAATAATTGTTTTTAATGGATTAGCTACAACTTTTAATTAAAAAATTCAAACCTGGAGGTAGGTCTATTGACTAGTGATGATACATTCACTAGTTGACATAGGTGCCTCTTATATATGATATCTTTTTAGTTGAGATCCATTAATGAAGTTGGTGAAGACCCAACCTTAATGTGTTCTTAGTCGAACTTATCTATTGTGGTTCATTTCTTCGACTATATATCAACCCATCCATGCATTCTCTATATTTCTTTGTTTTCCTTTCATCCTGATATAATATAAGAGCACTAGGTCTACGATTCAAATTTCCTCGTTCTTAATATTTATGTCATTCCAATATTTTTGTTGTTGTTTTTGTACTTCCTGGTGATATATTTCCACTAATCTATGCTCTTGTAGTTTCTATAGCTTAGATAACCTATCTTGCGTAGCTTGTATGGTGTCCAAGTGTAAGAGGAGCAATTATTGGGGTTTGTTGTTTGAAATGTAAAGGCACAACTACTTATTTTCCATAGACTAAATTGAATGGAATTTCTCCCATCGATCTCTTATATGTTGTTTTGTAAGCCCATAAGATGGCTGGAATGTTGTCATCCTAGTCATCCTTGTCAATGTTACAATTTTTTGTTAAAACTTTATCAAGTTTCTTATTAAATGCTTATATGGCATCGTTTGACTAGGGATGGTATGATGAAATCTTATGATGATATATCGTGAATCCCTTGATTAGTACTAATATAATTTTATTAATAAAATGCGTTCCTCTGTCGCTAATTAAAAGGATGGAAATCCAAATCTAGTAACAATATTTTCATAAATGAACTTTGTTATTACTTCACTCGTACATGATTTGACTGGTTCTACTTCTTCCCATTTGGTGATGTATTCAACAATAGTGATGATGTATCAGGAGATTGTTTGTCGTCCAGGAACCGGGAATGGGTTGAAAAAATCGATGGCCCATATTTCGAATGTGAGATGATTAACTGATATTAATGGAATTTCATTTTGTTATAGTGGTCGACCCATTCTCTAGCACTTACACATTTATTAATGAAAGTCTTGTATCCCTTATTGAGGGTTGGACACCATAGTCCATATTGTAGGATATTTTCCACAGTCATGTATGTTTGGAAGTGGCCTCCTTTCGGTCCTGAATGTGATTCATCAACGATGGCCTCTTTCTCATACACGAGTACACACTAACGGAGTATATCATCTTATCCTAATTTGTATAGGAATCCATTGAGTAAAGTATATGGTTTAATATTCATAGCTAATATTTTCTTTTTTTTCTTGGATTTTCCTTCCTAATCTTGTCCTTCTTGCAGGAATTGTGTTATATCTGCTAGTTCTCTTAGTAAGGCTTCGACTCTGAAAAGGTGTGCATCAGTCAAGTTGTCATTTATTCCAATAATCTTGTCTAGTTTATATACACAATAGATAATCTAGTCCGATGTTGGACTTTCTAAGTTAGGATACTATCTCAAATTCAAATTCCTGGAATAGTAGAAGCCTTTAGCATATTATTCCATGATGTAGAGGTTTATTGACTAAGTATTTAAAATCCTAATTCTCTGTGAAAACGACAAACAATTTGACAATATTTTTGGAGAACAATCATACATAGACCTTCCTGCTCTATAGTTGAGTAGTTATGCTCAAATTTATTTAACTTTCAACTGGCATAAACATTGGGGTAGTTGATCACATCATTGGTTGGTTGAGTCAATATTGCACCGGCTACAATACCTGATGTTTCAATGTGTTCATGAAATTTGTTAGACCGATTTGGAAACCGTATGATAGGGGCTTCGACCAACTTTTATTTAAGTATCTTAAATGATTATGTACATTTCGGTGTTCATTTAAACCCAATATTAATTTTAAGTAATTCTTCCAATGAGAATTTCATGTTTGGATATTGTTGAATGAATTTCCAATAATATCGTGTATGTCCTATAATTATTCTAACTTGCTTGGAATTCAGAGGGCGTTTTAAGTCGAGGATAACTTTTATCACTTCCAATATGACCTTAATTCCTTCTTCACATACAATGTGACCCAAAAGTATTCCAATAGGCGTGGCAAAGATAAACTTCTTGATATGTAAGGATAGTTGAATATTCCTACATCTCTCTAACATTAGATTGATTAACTTAACATGATCTTTTAATACTATATATATAGTCTAGTCGTCGAAGTAGACAACCACAGTTTTATATAAGTACTCCTGAAAATATTTGATCAATATTCTAGAGAATAATGTTTGGCATTTTTTAAACCAAGAGGCATGACTTTGTAAGCGAATGACTTGAATTCACAAACAAAAGTAGTGTTATGTTAGTCTTGTTTTGTTATGGACGCTTGATTATAGTCTGAAAATACATCTATGAAAGAAGACATTCATGGCATGCAATTTCATTGATAATTTCATCCATGAAAGGTGTAGGGAATGTATCTGTCTGGGTTACTCTATTTAATCCTTTTAAATCAACACAAATGCAAATCATTTTGGGTTTGTTCTTCTTGGGTTTTGTTACTGCTCAAACCAGCAACTCTAACAAAAGTAGGTTGTGTGGACCAAATATATTGTTGGTAATCTCGGGAGACAGTAGGCCCAATGTCACCACATTTTAACCTCTCAACATTTTAGGTAACTCCAAAACCCAATGGGGGATCCTAATCAATGAAAGATACCTGCAACAACCAACAAACCACAAATAACTTCCAAAAAACCTTAACAGTTATGATCAGTGTCTTATGAGAGACAAAGAATAATAAACAAGACATAATAATCATGCAATGAAATACTGAATTTATAAGAAAACTTAATAACCATCACACATTTAAGGAAATTTCACACTTCCTAAGAAAATCACTCCAAAAAGTGCACCCTTGAGGAAAAGAGGACTATTGGACTAGGGCACAGTTGTAGATCAAGCCAGCAATACCAAACACCCTCTAATTCACCAATCACAATGGTTTCACATATCTCAATGCACTTCCTTATAAGAGGACACCCTCTAGGGTTTGTGTATAAAACCCTAGGGAAAACGTTTAGGATGGACCAAAAAAACAAGGGTTTTGTTGACAATGTTATTTTTTAATTTTTTGCATAAAATAAAAACATGTAAGAATTTGATCGAGAGAGAGAGAGAGAGAGAGAGAGAGAGAGAGTTAAAGGATATGAAATTATGTTATTGTCTCAACCCCTAGGGATATGATAAATCGAGGCTAATGTCCCTACTCTTAAGATGGTATTCAATACTAGCAACTAGGGCTAAACTAGCAACCTCAAGGGTTAGATAGTGAAACCCTAATTATGGTAAATAGAGAAGTCCAAAGGCCCAATAAAACAATCGATATATTTGTGGTAGGAAGGTCTCCCTAAGCAAGTTGATAAAATGCTAGCAAACAAATAATAACTCACTCCAAAGAACTATAAGAGCAAGGTTAAACTAGTGTTAAGAGATAAAATTACCAACATTAATCATGAATAAGTAAGGAAATGCACTTTAGGTCACCCTTGAACATGAGTTATTACAACTAGTCTTAGCATCAACTTGTCATGTGCAAAACTAAAACCCTAAAACACTTTCCATTCATCCTTCAAGAAAAAATAGTCGTCCCAATAGAAGTGAGCACTAGCTTAATAGATCAATAAACCGAGAGAAAAAATAAAATATATCATGTTTGAAGCCTTTTCGATGTTTTACAAATGAGGTGATGTTGCCTTATTTATATGAGACAACTCTCAACCTTTTTCAAATTCAAGTCTACGAGTTAATTACAAAATATAAATTTTTAGGTTAGTGCACCCACAAACTTGGGGACTAAACCACATAACGACATAAAATAACAATACAAATGAGCAATTAGGCTCCACCAAGTGCAAGGTGGGCAAAAAGGAGGACATCATGCCTTAACTAACCCCAACAAATGTTTTTCCATCAACACCCTCATTTTTTAACAATGTAGGCTTCTTTATCAAGGAATGACATTTATGAGTATGGAGACTAGGAGGAGGGGCTTTTCATTAAAACAGTAAGGCCCAATAGGAAAAAATGGAATTTTATATAATGGTTATCGCAACCATTACACACACAATCACCTCTACAAAGAAAAATATGAGTGTGTCCATGTGTCCCAATGATTTACCTTAAGGGAATTGGACACCCACGCAAAGGGTAGTCAACAAAACAACAAAGAAAACACCTCCTTTAGGTGGAAACCAAGGATACCTGCCATGACCTACTCAAGGGTATCTATCCCCAAAATAAACACTCTACATAATATAGTCCCAAAACTTGTACTTTACAAAGAAAAAATAAACCTCTCACTATGGTACTACATCTAGAAGGAACACCTCATACACTTTCAGGTGTAACAGGTTAAATGACCATTGGGTTATCCCATTTCAACTGGTTGAATGGATATATGATTCCTACAACTAACATATTTTCTATTTAGTTCTTAACTATTTCTTTTTATTTACAGGCTGACTTGTAGGGTCTCTTCTTGACAAGTTTTACATCAGGCATAATGTCTATTTTTGTTTCTTTAATTTCTTCTACCATGCCATTTAGATATGTATAGTCTCTAGAAAACACATCCTGGTATTTTTTAAGAATATTTTGTAATGACCCAATTTGAAAAATCCAAACAAAGGCAGAATTCGGGGTAAAATTATATTGACTAGTCTTGACTATAAGGGCTTCGGATGGCACAAGAGGGTCTCAAATTTGATAGAGACTGATATAGTGAGTATTAGGACCACTAAATTTAATTTATTGTCACTTTATAACAGATTATAGACATCTGAACTCGATTTGGTTTCATTGGAAAAAATGGAAAAATTGCTAGTAAATTGTGGTGAAATTCCCCCTAGGATGTGGGCAAAAATGGCTCCCCAACTCATATGAGAACCTCCAAAATTATAAAAAGAGTATGGGGACTGATATTATACTTCATTTACTATCATTAATTGTGGTTATAATTTCTGAAACATATATATAAAGCTTCACATTCGAATGCAATATATGTTCAGTGATATTTGCTTAAGGGAAATGGCAGTAATAGCTTAACTTTGACTCATAAAATTTATATGAAATGGTTTAGAACATAGAATAATGAATGTATACCATTAAAAAAATATAAATATCTCACTCAAAAACATATAACAGCATAGAAAATCCCCAACACAAATCAGATACACAACTCCTTTGAAATGGAAACCAATACATGTAAACTAGTCAAACCATAGCTTGGAAATGTGAACATTTTTGCATATGTATTTATGCTAATTTAGAATTACATAGAGTATGGGAGACATATTATATATCCATAAATCATTCACCCATTCTTGGGCATCAACTAGACTCGACAAGGCGTAAGAATCATTCACACTAGTGCGCCATCATATGGAAACATGGGAATAATGAAGTAGGGAATGAGAGAATGGGAGGAGAGATGGATCACGAACTGTACAATAATCCTATATGAAATAACAACACTAAATTAAGCTCCAAATTATATTTCAGGGTTGCCTCTCCAACATCCAATTTTGATGAGAATCCAACTCCCTCGAAATTGGCTCACTAGCAAGGAGAGTGAGCACTCACCGTGCAATGGACAAGCTAGTGCTTTCCAAAATGCCAAAGAAAAATTATCAAATGATCAAAATCATTTATCATTTATCATGAAATATGTTTATAACTCCCCTAAGCTACTCCAAGTTTGAATTCCTTCCCATGGTCTTCCTCCAACTCATCATTGATGTTTAGTAACCCCTATGACACATGTCCTTCTCCTCGCCCCTCAAACCTCCTCCAAATTTGAATTGCTGCTACCAACCCCCAAGTGCATCCTATTGGAGGATATTTTTATTCTTGACATGTCATATTGTCATATGTCTACAATTAGGTCTTATTTTTTCATAGAATCTTCCATCATTGTTGTCATAAAACGTAGTGAATCTCTCTCCAAGTGGCACATAGTTTCTTCGTAGTATCTTCCTCTTCCATGGGGAGTTATTCCTCTTCACCTATTCGAATACTTGGGCTCGTAACATGTTAATTGACACCTATTTACCTTCCAAGAGCATTCCATTAATCATAATTTTGAATTTTGGGTTAATTCATGACAAGTGTAAGGAAGAATCTAGCCACCCAAGGTCTCCATGAACCTCCAAATGTCTTCATGAAGTAATGCCACTTTATTTTCTCCATATTTATTATTTGTATGACCTAATTTAATGTCTAGATGGTAAAATAAGGCCCTCTTGGGTCTCATAGCTCCCTTATTGCAAGATTTAATGCCTCCTCCCCAACCTAGGGAACTAGTAGGTGGGTGAAACATTGCTAACTAGTAGTCTCATTGGGATGGGGACATGACATATTTTTTATCTCTATTGTTTTCTGCTCCGACCAGTGATCTCCTATTTATTCTAAATTAGGTTTGTCATCGATGGAGATGTCAACTTATTTTGTATTAATTATTACGTCCATTCATTAAAATTATTTTGAATTTTCAATGTGTCATTCTTCTTCTTTAAAAACTGTAAAATATGGGGGGAGTCTTTGTCTCGGATCTCTCCACGTTATTCCTTATATTTGGTAGATACTTTCATGCCTGAATCAATCAGATATACTATGTTTGGGTGATCTTTCTTCCATTTGAAACTCTTCCCCAAGGCATTATCATTTTCTAAGTCTAGGAATTAAGTTAGGAGGTGAAGTTACTAATTTTAGTCAGTTATTACATTATTACAATTCGATCTTATTCGATGATTAGATGTAGTTTTGATTGGTCATTCTAATGGTTTAAATAATTTTTGAATATCCTAAACAAGTTCTTTGAGACGATCCTAGGTGGGAGTAAATGAAAAATAATTAATAAAATTTTATTGAAGAGACTACCAATTAAATGTGTCTCCCCTTGCTTCTTTGATATTTTACTACTTACTAGGTAGGTCATCCAATGTATTTTGGAACATATGTGTCCAAGTGCGTTCATCGTGGTAGCCAATTTTCTTCCATTCTTTCTGGCAGTGATGATATGATCAACTGGATTTTGTCCTTGGGTAAACTTAGGAATTTCTTCATCTACTATCAATTTATTTCCTCCAAAGTTGTTGATGAAGTGCACGTTTTAATCCAAATTTGAATATGGGACTAACGAGTGTCCCACCATCGAGCAACTTAACCAATGAATGTTTCAACTAGGCTTTGTAGTCTTCCTTGCTCTCCCAAATTTTTGGAAACTTCATTGAAATGACTAGATGGTGACTCGGGTTCTTTATACCAAAGTGGCGGAAGGTTGTTCAATTCATTTATGGTCAGTAATAGAGTTGGATACTCCCTACCTTTCTTTCAAATACTTTCGGGATCACTGATATGGAAAAACAATTTCGCACAAAGTATCGAGAAATGCTTCAATAATCCAACATTCTCATGCTTGGGCTTCATAATTTTCAATTCTCCAGTCATATATTTGTAAATATGAATTTTGTGCAATTGACATGGGGAATCCCAAATGGAGTTCCTCATTTTCGTTATGTTCTACCAAGTATTTGTTATTTTTCCAAACTCCAATTGGTTCAATCAGGCCTTAGTCGCCAAGATTAAGGTAATACCAACTTAGATCATTATGGTTGTGCCAATATTTCCCAATTATCTATTGTCATTATGTTTGTTCAAGAACCAAAGTTGAGGACGAATTACAAGATGTAATATCTTTCGATTTCAAGGTCGACCAATGGGTCAATATCAATTTTATCTTTCTTATTTAGTCAACATGTATTTTTATCTATCTTACCATTCATCGGATTATTTATTATCATATACATCAAATAAATTAGACGAGCAACAACATCTTCCTTTTTGAGAAGTTGCAATAATTCGTTAAGTGTTTTGTTCCTAGTCTCTTGAGTAACTTATTATGGTGTTAGTTCTTCAAAGTTTCTTGTGGCATTATTAAAAATATATTTTTTCCTGTTAGGATTAGGACAATCATTTTATTTTCTTTGAACTTTGGTGTTGTGCAAATTGTCGCCTTCAGTCTCCATACCCTATCTAGTTATGACATGCATATTTTTAGTATTGAGAACCTTATGCTTGGGAACATCAGACAAAAGATTAACATTTTGCTTATTGATTATTTTCTCAAGTATTATTGGGAAATATTCTAAAGAATGATCACTCATCCTACATTTAGTACAAAACTTGATATCATTCGTATCCTTCCAAGGACAATCTAGACTCAAATGTTCTTCATTGAAGCATATATAGAATCTAGGCTTTCTTCGACCACCAAGGCAATTACCTCTATCATTCTTGCATATTCCTCAATTGGTGTATCTTCCTCGTTGATTGTAGTCATTGTTTCTTTGGTCATTTTTTTTAAGTCTTGACCATTATGTTCATTGTGGTCGATGATTTGAGCTTGATAAACTAACTAGTACATTTGTTCATTTTTCATGTTTAACACATATTTTGTGGTATTCTATTAATTGTCTTCACAAAAACCACACCATTTAGGTCTGGAATTCTTCATGTTATATGGGCATTATTTTGTAGGATGCTACTCGAAGTCTTGACATATATCATAGTAGTATTTTTTTGAATGACTCGAACATCATGTTCTCTGTCACCATAAAATGGGCATTATTTTGTAAGATGCTACTCGAAGTCTTGGCATATATCATAGTAGTATTTTTCTGAATGACTCGAACATCATGTTCTCTCTCACCTTGTGGTCGACAATTTTCTTTAGTATAACCCTCCGTCGAGTAAGTTGTACACCACAAGTCGGTATTTCTCAGAGTGATCTCTCTAATAGATATTTTCATGATTTCTAGATTGTCTTAATATTTTGTCAACGGGTGTGACTATAAATTCGTCATTAGACTCAATTTGTTGACCTTTATTTAAAGCACCTTTATGTGTTCAAAATTTGTGCAACCTTAGTCGTGTTCTATTTTTCTGTAGGAGGTCGATGACGAACCATTGTATCTAAAGGATTATGTCAATATACTATGATATTTGGTTAAGCAAATATTTAAATCTTTATCATATTCTTGATCTGCCCCAAGGGTTAGCTCAATTGGTAAGACGTGCACACACTCTCTCGGTTCGGGGGGAGGTCACGGGTTCGAGCCTTGAGTCCTCTGGGGTTAGGCCTTCTGCTAGGATGGCCGGCGGTTTACCACCTCTACCATCCACAAATGTGGGGAAGTATTGCTGGGTTTCCCGTGGATCTTTCCATCTGAAAAAATCATATTCTTGAACTATTTCTCTCGAAATTTACGTGATTCTTTGATCTTTTTAGCGGTTAAGTTCCTATTGTCTCGAGTTTGATTTGAAAAAATGTGAGAAAAATATTCTTTATCTCATTCTTTGTTCTGGGATGACTTTAAATAAGGTTCATATACAAGGTAAGTGCTCGCTTTCAAAGGGCACCAACAAACTGTGTCATTTTTTGACCTTCGTCAATGACAAGGTTAGCTTCCCAAAAAATTTCATGGACGGACACGTGTATTTTGGGTTCTTCATCACCCTCATATATTGGAATATGAATTGAATGATGATAATCCATGTCGAAAAAAAATAGTTATTAACTATAAGGATATTACTAGTCTTAGGTGTTCTTACTTATTTTTGTCTAGTTGTATACCACGATAATAGAACTTCTTCTAGTTGGATTTATTCGTCAAGTCAATCCTCCAATGGACTATGCGCTTCAACCGATATTATTGCTGGCAAGGGGGTGCTTCCATGTGATCTAAATAAAATAGATGAAAATTGTTTATTATAAACTCAAGCATATACATGATCTAATCACCATTCAATGGTTTATGAATTATCAGTTGATTCATTATTCATCCACGGTTGTCTAGTCAAATCAATATTCTTCCTTAGCCAGCGTTAATGCCCAATTCATGCTCAACGATCTGTCTCACATTTGGGCCATGGCTTGACAAAATTGGTAGTGGGTCTATGGAACTGGTAGAAGGAAATACTATTTGTAGGGATCATGAGCCTGTCTCTACCAACTATTGTTCCTCGACCAACATCGACACCTTATCCTTTATTTCTTCTAGGTGACTCTCCCTTAACTTAGGTAGGTGTTTCAAATGCACAATCTTCTTGGCCATTTTTTCATACTTCTCTTGTTCCAAAGAGGACTTAGGATGTCCTTGAGCTCTTCTTGTTTTTTTATGTTGTCTCTCCATTTCAATTTTCTGAATATCACTTATGTGCTTATGGTTGGCCATCTTATTTCGTCAAGTCATACGTGAGCCTCTTCTTCCTTCATTATATTTTCATTGGTCGACTAGGATTGGTTATTTATTCACATCGCATGGCCGATGACCCTTCCATTGTTGACCCGACTTACAGATGAGCGACAAAGTTGTTTTCAGTAATAATGATCATTTGCGAAGAAAGTATTCCCGCTCTCTTTCATTAAGAAAATGTTCCTAGTCTTTTTGTCCATGCTCCCATTTTGTGCAACCCAGACCTAAGGGCAGTCGAGGTTTGACTATGCGGTGGCACCTTTTTCATTTAAAAATTTATGTCAAACTTGGAATTGTACAAAAGAAGTTATGATGAAAATTAGTATAGAACCTGGATCTTATGTCATCCATTGAACTCCGTTCCTCTTTTTCTTTTTCTTCACATAATTCTTTCATTATATTTTCAACCCACTCTTACATATTCCTTCATATGTCCTTGCGAAGCTTTTGCATCAACAATGTTTCACTCTAACCTTCCAATCTAGTCATGAATGTTATCAAGTAATAATCTTCTTTATTTCTTAAGGAATGGACTTTATAAATCACTCATGTGCATATGTAAAGAATTTTTTTATGGCCTTTCCAATAGTTAACATGTTTCTTCTACATAGTTTTGTATGTAATTTGCAACTTTTCTATTCTGCCACTCATGTATTTCCTCCTCAATCACCATTTATGTACAAATGTTCATGCTTCGACCTGGTTCAGTACTACTGGAAACAAAAAAAAATGTTGCAATATGTGGGATTACATGTGGTTACCAGTAGTGCATTATCAACATAGAATCAAATACAAGGACATGCATACACAAAGAGAATGAAGAAGTAGTCATGGTCACACCAACAACAAGTAGTATATTATATCATAAGGCCATACCATAGAATGGGGGATAATCATATTTGATATCTTAGTGTATCAACAACCTCTATATATGGAATGTACAATTAGTTAGACAATTAAAACTATTAACTTCTTGAGAATTGGCTTAACCAATTCGACTAGACTAGGATGACCATTAGGTGGTCGGTTAGGAGGACCTAGTCGACTCGTCGACTAGGCTCCTCCAACACTAATATATGTTATTTGATTGTCATTGTTGTGCATATCTCATTGAGATTTCATAGTGTTTGATTAATGGCCTATGTTTTACCTATCATTTTTCATGGAATCCCTAACATCATCTATAATTAGACTTTTGTTAGCTTCATACACAAAGGTTATAATCACCATTGACTCCCTCTTTAATGATATTGAGTATGACATTTTTCTAGTATAGTATTAGTTAGTTCATTGACTTGTAAATCCTCTTTTTCTTTCATACTTTGTCTTTAGTACATTGTTAGAGTCATAATAAGGAAACACAAGTACAACCATTGTGTGCATAAAGGATAATTAGCCAAAGAAATTTTTTCCTCTATGATTTCCTTTTCATTTTTATTCCTACCATCTTTTCCATTGGAATCACAATGTATGCACTTTTCATTTTACTAAATTTATTATTAATTAATAGTTGTTAACACATATCCCTAATTTAACCCCCTGTCGTAGGTATTTTGGCATTGCTGCTAGTTACCCAAGAAATCCCTATATTCTTATATGTGTGATCCTCTCCCTTTCAAACCAATGGTTAATAGTAGTTATCATTTTTTTGGTTGGTTGGGGTATCCTTTGAAATTTGTTAGGACTCCCCCCCCCCCTTTCCCATCCCCTTGTTACACTAGGAAGAAACTAAATTTTTGACATTGAGATAGTTATGGTTTATAAATTATCTCCAAGTGAAAGGATAATGAAATGGAATTTTCAGCCCCATATTCATGTTGCATTATCATGTGAATGGAGGTTTGTATACTAATGTAGCTATCCATAAAATGTAAGAACACATATACAACTTGAAATAATCAAGTTTTTCACATACCATGCATAGTTATTTGTGGAGCTCCTCTACAATTATAATAGCCATTCAATTATTAGAACTCCTATGAAAATCCTCTATACTAGATACATTCACTCAATATGCCATTTTTTTGCATATTTCTAGCCAAAGGAACAATTGATCATTTCGACATAGTCAACTCTTAATACACCTTTGATTTTATTAAACTAGTAAATTGTTTTGATTTCTAATGTGTTCATCCAATGCTTAAGGAAAACATTTAATTGTCTTGGATCAAGGTCCAAAAATTTCCTCCTCTCCACATTGTTCCATCCTTGATGTCCTTTGGGTATTTTGGTTACTTCTCTTATATTTCTTGCAGTCAAATAAATGGTCCATTAAGTTTCCTTCAAATTTATATGATAATTATTTGAACTATAAACCAAATCTATTGCTTCAATTAATTATGGTACATGTTGATGGTGCACAAAATACACAGCCTCATAATGCCAGACATATAATGATATGCAATGTTGCTTTCTTCCACCTAAAAACTTGTTACACAAGAAGTTCATCCTCTATATTTGTATTGATTTCATTAACAACCTTAGCATATGCATTTTGTACATTGTTTATCATTCTCCTTGTTCTTGCCATTCTTTTGAGTTATGTTTACTCTGTGAGTGTTCTTGTCATTGTTGTTCCCATATTTCCTTCGCTGAATTTATTAATTCATAATGTGACTAGGTGGAGTTCCTTTTCAATGTTTCGAACTCATTCATTGTAGTAATGCTCACATTGCCCTGTAGTAGTTCCTAGTTCATTTATTTATTTGTTTCTCAACCAAGACTTTAGTACCATTGTCCATTCCTTCCAAATTAATTTACTATGGTGATATTTGTTATTGCCACATCATATTTCTCAATTCGCTTATTCTTGTATTTATTGAGTTCGTGTTTGTTATTATATCTTTGCAAGATCTATATTATTGGATTCTTTAATGAACCATTGGAATCCATGTGCCTTTGTGATTTGATAGATTTGGGACTTAATCAATTTTCTATCTTTGGCTTCTCATTTTGTTGCATTTAAAATGAAAAAATATCCTATTACATACCATTAAACAAATTTTTCTTGTTGAGCATGTGTTAAGTCCATCTGATGATGAAGAGAAACCAAACACCTACCCTCACACACACACACTCAAGGGATCCATGTTCACTTTGGTTTGAACCTAGGTTTTTTGCATCTGACACTCCTGTTGAGTATGGTTTCCATTAATGACAAAGGAAATGACATGGCATGTATGATGATGTGACATGTGTGATGAGGTTTCAAAGTCATATGATGATTTAATAGTACTCTCATGAAGTCATTTTTACAATTTGACACCATTATGTAAAAGTATGGAAACTTGCTGAAACTCTTGTTGAAACTCTGAAAATTGACTGAGTATAGGAAAATCAAAGTTCACTAATGACAAAGGAATACCAAAGGAAGTGATGACATGGGATGTGGCATGTGTGATGAGGTTGCAAATCCATATGATGGTGTTCTAGTCATCTCATGAAATCATTGTTACAATTTGACACCATTATGTAAAAGTATGGAAACTTGTTGAAACTCTTGCTGAAACTCTGAAAAATTTGACTAAGTATAAATTATTCTTAATCTCCTTAAGGGGCCTCTGTAAAATACATGTCATCTTTTGTATTTAATGAATTAAATGATTCTGAGGATATAGACATCTAAATTTTTGTCTTTTGCATCTAACCATATGATTCATTTTCAATACAGCCTCTGAAGGTGAAGTTATCAGTCTGCCAAAAGTGCTTTCTGGCATGATTTGCATTGTTTCGGTTCTGGTAAATATGCCTAAGTGGCCTCAGTAAAATTCCCACCATATTTTGTAGGATACTGATAAAAATTATATGATACCTTCGAGGTTTAGCTTGTTGATTTTTTCATCTGACCATGGTCTCAATTCCCCTAAAATGTGCTTGAATAAAAAGTTATAGGTCTTCCAAATTGAGGTTTCAAACTGTTTTGGGAAATTTGCTGAAAATTGACTAAGTATTGAAAATTCGGTCTAAGTTTCCCTAGTAAAATGGCCGCCATATTTTGTAGGAAACCGATAAAAATAATCTGAGACCATCAAGATGTATCTTGTTGATGTGTGCATCTGACCATCGTCTTATTTCTCCTAAAAGGTGCTTGAAGACAAAGTTATAGGTCTGCCAAAATAGGGTTTCAAGCTGTTTTGCACCAGTTCATGAAGAGATGCATTGGTGAAAAGGTTTTAATGAAGGGACACGATGATGAAAAGAAACAATGATTCGAATACATGAAAGAATTATTTAAACATAAGTTCGAAGTGGAAGAAAGATGTCTCAGCAATCTAGATGAATGTAATAGCAAGAGAAGACAAAGACCAATGAAGTGAAGAATAATCAATAACAGAATTGAAGAAAAAGATCAAATTATGGAGGTAGGATTGTTATACCAAAATCTCGTCACCCTCATGTTATGAGATAGGTATCCCCTTGTCTGTTCCAATCCCTCAAAGTTTTTCCTAGAGAAATGAAGGTTCAAATTAACCCCTTGAAATTTTCCCTCTTTTGAGCTGGTAACGCTCCTCTTCCATTGACAAAAAGTGGTGCTAGGGTAGCACCGTTCCTGATACATGAGCAAAGAGAGTTGCCACCACTTCTAGCCCTACTACAAGAAGCGGTGCCCCCTTAACACCGCCTTTTTTCTTCATTGGAGGAGCGGTGTTCAAGTTTTCAAGGCAAAAAAGAGAAGCTTCGAGAGGATTCTCGAAGTTGACCTCTGTGGAGCCTCATCCCTATGGTTTACGACCAGCTGGAGCTCGAGATCCTCCCTTTTAGGATCTAATCTCCACCTCACCCATGAGATCTTCAACCATTCCTATCCTCCCATGCCTTTAAATAATGGCTCACCCCCCATGGGCAAAAGGAGGAAAAATTGTGCCGCATACCCAAACTCTGTCAAAATCATTCTTGAGTCTTTGGAGGCAAGGTGAAGTTAGAGGCAAGGATCCATTGGAAGGAACTCTCAACACCAAGGCATGAAGATTGTAGTCTCTCCAATCATTTATTAATAAAGAATGTCTTTTCTTTCCCATATTTACTGTTTCATATGCATGTATTACTCGATTCCTTGGTCACAAGCATAGATATAGTTGATTGTATTGTATGCTATCATGGTTCTCTTGTTGTTTTCCATATTTTGCAGGTTCTTCTGCAACAATAGGAAGGACAACCTTTTAGAGAAGTATCATGGCATTTCATTCGTGTGATTAACTAGATCTAGGGAGAGTCTAGTATTCCATGTTTGTGTTTTGTTCTAGATCTAAACCATTCAGACTAGTGAACCAGCTCTTGTCCGTAGGAGGTCTGTGTTTTTTGCTAACAAAATTGGTGACTCCACTAGGGACTACATTGAATTCTGGATTGTTGGTAAGTTGAAACCTCCACTTTAATTTTTCAGTTTGTAGATCTGCTTTTTCAATTCATAGATCTGTAGATCTGCTTTGAATTTGATTGTTTTGCCTCTTTCTGCCTTTGGATATTCATATTTTTGGTTCACTGGGTTTTCTGGTGATTGTTTGGGTTCATTTTTTAGTCTGTAACTTCCTTTTCTGTTGTTTTTTTATTTTTCAAATCGCCATCTCAGGAACCACTCTTCAGTTGTGTTATAAATGTGGTTATGGAGTTGTCATCACTCTTCCTCTGTGTTAAAGATGCAGTGCCACCGCACTTTCCCTGTGTCCAAGAAGCAGTCTTGGACCTGGTAACGCCCTGGTTTGAACCTTCTGTAAGAGATGCCACCGCTATGTTTCTATGTACAAGAGGTGGTGCTCAGGCTGGTAACGCCTTGTTCAACACCTGCAGAAGCGGTGACGGGTATTCTTCTTAGCCTTGTTTGGTATTCAATTCTTAAATGCTTCTTTTGGTATTTGAAATGCATGCTTCAGATTGTTACAGTTTTTGTTTGAACTATGCAATTCATTTTTAAATAGAAAACTCAATCAAAAATCAAAAATTAAAAAAAAAGATCCAAAAAAGATTTATCGGGGGCTCACGCCCCCCAACCCCCCAAAACCCCCAAACCGGGGGGGGAACCCCCCCCCCCCCCACCCACCCCCATACCATACCTCTCTTGAGTGTGTATGAATTCATACATATTTTCAAGAATTGTGATTGATGTTGGTATTTAAAGCTTCATAGTCGGCTTTGAATAGAACTTGGTTTTGTTAGATCTCTGATTTCTGTCTTCTTTGATAGAACAAGGAAAGATTCATTTCAGTTTTCTTCTTTTATTATACATGATTTTTGTATGGTTTTTCCTTTTTTCAAAAATTGTGAAAGAATCCAGATAAAATTTATTATAGAATGATGCTATTAGTTCATTCTTGCTTTAGTTGGAGAAATATGAACACTTTTGTATAAAAGTTGTAATTATTTTTCTTGCTTATTATTAGAGATCTCACTTCTTTTTCAGTTAAAAAGGAAGATTTGTTTGTTTCAGTTAGGAAAGGACCATATAAGCAAGTGCCTTTTATTTTTGTACGGGATTTATCCTATGTTTCAAATGAATTGAACCTCTCTCTCCTTTCCTTAAGTAGGGCATACCTTGAAAGTTAAAGGGAAATTTTGTACAATCATACTGCATGGTTTTACTTTTATGTCCTCACCTCATGCATCCACCTAACCGTTCAAGATAAAATTAAGCGCTAGCTTAGGTTTAAAATTTTTAGCAATTTGTGTGATAAGTTAGTGACGTGTTCGGGCGTCGTAAAACGTAGGAGTTGTCGTTAATTTGGCTGCACTACAACTCGAGACTCGTGCGGTTCTTCCACATACCATCAGTATATCTAACGGCCTTTCACGTACCCTTGAGGTATATAGAAAGGTACTTCACGTACTCGATTGTATATCGGAAGGCCCCTTGTGAATGGTTGTGCATTAGATAGCACTACTACCGATTTGAGCTCCCACATACCTTGTGTATATCGGGAGACACTTTTAGGAATCCTGAGACCATCTGAATTAACCCTTTGGACGTCTTGGCATCACACTAGTTGTGAAGCCTTGGTAATCCCGTGAGGTTCCAGACCTTTGATCCACTCCTCTCACATATTTTGCTTGCTTCTTTAGCTTGAGTAGTGCTTGTTGTTTGTATAGTTAGGGTTTTTTAGAAGAGAGAGATAGTTTTGTTACATAGTTATGGCTTCGCCTTCCAGGACTACCAACCAAGAGACTCCTTTACCAAGCATGTCTTTTGTGTTCCCTCCATATGGGGATGTTGGTCCTCCTCTCATGGATACATTAAGCCTTCCTGGATTGACTATCAGATTACCTGTTTGGTTATTCTCCAGTCCAGTTATCCCATGTACACCAGTTGCTTCTGATACTAATCCTTCATCACAAGAGCATCAACCTCATGTTGATCCCTCTCCTTCTTCACCAGATGTGTCTTCTCCTGTTTCTCCCTCTTCGCCTATTGAAAGTTGTAGTACTAGTATTCAAGTGGATAAAAAGAAGAATAAAGGGAAGATTAAGAAGAAGAAAAAGAAACAAAAAACCAAGTCTCAACCAATTACTCCTTCCAGTGCGGAGAGTGTTGATCTGCACACCTAAAGACCGTGTAAGCCCAAATTCCCTTATAGGCTTTGCAAGGGTGATCACCTTCTGAAAGATTGCCATGGTCTAGCCCTAGTTTTAGAAGAGTGGTCTAAGGTTTCTCAACAAGAGATGTCATCAGCCTCTGGTCATCATACTGATGATCCCCCCTCAACCAGTGACTATGTGCTTAAGATTCAGAAGCGTAAAGGCAAAAATCCTTGATTGCTATGTAAGGACATGCAATTTACTTACCTTTGTCCTTTCATGGATGAAGCTTCAAAGTGGTTGGAAGATATTATTGTTCCTTGTCAACGGATTCCAACCGGTTATTGTAAGTTGTCACTTGACATCCCATTGGTTGATAAAGTGGTCAATCCAGTTCTAACCTAGGTCGATCCCACTCTTCCATTGAAGAGAGAATTCCAAGTGGTTAATTTAGATTCATCTGTGGTTGATCCCATTCTTCCTTTGAAGAGTGAAGTTAAAGTGGTCGAGTCGACGTCATCTCCACCCGATCCCACTCCTTCATCAGAGAGTGTTAAGACTAAAGTAGTCGCTTTAACCAAATCTTCATCTTGTTCTTCTCTTTCAGTAGAGAATGAAATGAAACCTGATGAAGTTTTTATGCTTCGTTCTGATTGTTCTTGACAAGAGGAAATTTTTTCTGTTTCGACAAAATCCTCTCCAAGTAATGAGGTTATTTCCTTTGACTGGAGTAACCTAACAGAGTCTCGTCTTCATTCGAGTGTTCCTTTCTAGATATCTGTGCGAATTACCACTAAGAGTATACTCTGCATTATCTTCGACGAAGGGGCTTCTGTTAGCATTCTATCCTCTACTGCTTGGCAAGCCATAGGTTCTCCTTCACTTATGCCAGCTACCGATCAGATACTGGCCTTTAATTGAAGACCTCAAGCTCCTTTAGGGATCTTTCCTCAGTTGCCTATTACTTTGGAAGGAAACACTATCTGTATCGATGTTATGGTAGTCCAAGGTCCCTTAGATTTCAATCTGCTCCTTGGGTGTGATTATGTTTACTCCATGAAAGTTATAGTGTCCACACTCTTTCGAGTGATGTATTTTCCCCATGATGGGAATATTATGACCGTTGATCATCTTTCCTTCGTTAAAACTGATTATCATGTGACTCCTAGTCATCAGACTTCCCTGAATGTCCCGCATGTTCTTGTGGCTCTTTCTGATTCGAGTTAGCTTCTTCCCATCATAGGTAAAATGGGGGGCATGGCTCTAGTATATGTACATCATATTGGAGTTCAGTCTCTAGCTTTTTATTTGTTGGGGGCAACCTACCAACCTCTAGACATCATGTTGGGTAGAAGTGGTTGGCGAGCATAGTTCTTTTTTTTGTGTCAAGATCGTTAAAAAATGAAACAGGTTAGTGAGCATAGTTCCCATTCTGTGTCAAGCTTGTTAAAAAATGAATCAGATGTCTGTGAGCATAGTTCTTTCTCTGTGTCAAGCTCATTAGAAAATGAAACAGGTTCCTAAGAAAAGTTCCCATTCTATGTCAAGCTCGTTAAAAAATGAAGTAGGTTTCCTTAAGCATAGTTTACCTTTTGGTTTCAACCTTGCAGAAAAATGAAACCATGTTTCAAGCATAATTATTTTCTGTTTCAAGCTTGTATAAAAATGAAACAGGTCATTTTGAGCATAGTTCTTTCTCTGTTACAAGCTCGTTAAAAAATGAAGAAGATACCCTAAGCATTCTTTCGACTAATCTTCGATCTCGTTAAAAATAGTAAGATGGTGTTGAGCTTACTTTTCATTTTTTGTGCTCTGGTTAAAACATAAAAAGTGGTTTGATCTTAGTTTATTACTTTTTCGTGCTCTGGATTTAAACATGAAAAAGGTTAATAGAGTCCTCTTTAAGCTCTTTTTAGACTCTTAAAATGTCAAAAGATTACCAAGTGAACTTGTCTTCTTCACGCTCGTGAAAGGACATGAAGAGTCGTCTTCCTAGTGATAGTTTACCCCTTTTTTGGACTAGGGGGCACTACTTACGAAAAAGGTACACTCCAACCAATCATAACTAGAAGAGTTCTCTTGGGTATTATTTTATACTTTTTTGGGCCCTAGGGACTAAATCATACAAAAAATGACTCTTTCGGAGTCTTCTTTAGTTTGTTCAGACTCTCTAAACATGAACTACGCCGAGTTTTCTTTCATTGGCCTCGTTAAATTAAACATTGAAAGACCCTCTTTTGGGAACGAACCCCTCCTTTCTCAAGTTCGTAAAACATATGAGTTTGGACTCAAGCTACAATGAGTGTTTGTTACCCTCTTTGAACTCATAAAAACAAAAAGAGGAACTCATCAATCATGATGGGGAAATTAAGAGAAGGGAAATACATTTCATTTGCAATAAATGGCTGTTATTAGCCACCTTTGAACATGGAACTTGTCTGCATTTTATTCAGTCAATTGGGTAAATCAACTTGTCTCTGAATCGATCCAATTTCATGAGTCATGCCACTCCTTTGAGTCATGTCCATTGTCGCATTGTGTTCTTCCTCGTCAAGTCAATCCTGCCAAGTCTTCGATCATGCCGCTCGATGTTCAAAGGGAATTCATGTTGATATTTTACACTTGCAGTTAAACAAATTTTTGTGTCAGTTACTTTTGAGTTAGTCCTATGGTTACATCATACTCAAAATTCCAAAACTTTGTTCCTAGTTTCGTGTCATTGATGTGGGATTCATCATGGCCCTTCTTCGACAAGACTATTCCTCTTGACATCAGTTCATCATCCAGGAATTAGTCTTAGAAACAAAATTTAGTACCTTGAGGTCTTTATGCCTTAATGACAGATTCTCTCGCTCTCGACATAGGTTCACATTATTGACCTTTGATCGAAAGATTCAACTGAGTGTTCGACATCAAATCATCTATTCACACTCAGTAGATTGTACTAGGGTACCTTGGGAATCATTGACATTAATGGTGGTATCCCTTGCACTTGTTAACGGTTCACATCATTGACTGGTAATCAAGTGGTTTCTACCATGTTCGACATCAAAACATTGTAATCACATGGATAGAAGCGTACTTTGTAGAAGACGAGACGAAGACCCTGGGAATTTGTTGAAAAGCACTCATAGCTTTCTTCCCAGGTTGTGATGGAGTATATTGTATGAATTACCAGCATGGATCCACATTTGTATGTTCGTGGTTGTGCACAGATTTGCGTCTGTATGACATAGATCCACATTGTATGTCTAGTAGCTATGTCCAAATTTGAGTCTTCTTCACATGGATCTACGATGTATTTTAGTAACCATGACTTTTTTGTGTCTCACATGGATTTTTGTTGTATTGGTCGGCAGCCATGTTGTGAGTCATTTGGGACATGTATCAAAATGTGCTGCAGAAATTTGGTGATGTTTGAGAAGTTCTGGCCATTGGACCTTTGCCTCGATACTATACCTTGTTCTTTCAAAGTATATTGCCTATCGTTTCCCTCTAGCCATTATACTTTGGGGGGAATTCTGTTATACCAAAATCTCGTCACCCTCATGTTGTGAGATGGGTATCCCCTTGTCTGTTCCAATCCCTCAAAGTTTTTCCTAGAGAAATGAAGGTTCAAATTAACCCCTTGCAATTTTTCCCTCTTTTGAGCTGGTAACGCTTCTCTTCCATTGACAAAAAGTGGTGCTAGGGAAGCAACGCTCCTGATACATGAGAAAAGAGAGGTGCCACTGCTTCTATCCCTACTACAAGAAGTGGTTCCCCCTTAACACCGCCTGTTTTCTTCATTGGAGGAGCAGTGCTCAAGTTTTCAAGGCAAAAAAGAGAAGCTTCAAGTGGATTCTCGAAGCTGACCTCCATGGAGCCTCATCCCTATGGTTTAGGACCAGCTAGAGCTCGAGATCCTCCCTTTTAGGATCTAATCTCCCTCACCCTTGAGATACTCAACCATTCCTATCCTCCCATGCCTTTAAATACTGGCTCACCCCCCATGGGCAAAAAGAGGAAGAATTATGTTGCATACCCAAACTTTGTCAAAATCATTCTTGAGTCTCTGGAGGCAAGGTGAAGTTAGAGGCAAGGATCCATTGGAAGGAACTCTCAACACCAAGGCATGAAGGTTGTAGTCTCTCCAATCATTTATTAATAAAAAATGTCTTTTCTTTCCCATATTTACTTTTTCATATGTATGTATTGCCTGATTCCTTGGTCACAAGCATAGATCTAGTTGATTATATTGTATGATATCATGTTTCTCTTGTTGTTTTCCATATTTTACAGGTTCTTATGTGAGGATAGCGAGGAAAACCTTTGAGAGAAGTATCATGGCATCTCATTCATGTGATTAACTAGATCTAGGGGGAGTCTAGTATTCTGTTTTTGTGTTTTGTTCTAGATCTAAACCATTCAGACTAGGGAACCAACACTTGTCCGTAGGAGGTGTGTATTTCTGGCTAACAAGGATGGTGCTAGGGCAGGTTGCAAGCATGCAACGGGATTGTATCCTCCTTCCAGTAGTGGCTGGAAAACAAGATCTTGTAGCATCCTTATCTGTTGGAGCAGGAAGAAACCATGGTGTTGTAGCATCCTTCAGTTGTATCTGAAAAACTTGGGGATTGGTATCTCCAACAAGTTGTAGCTTGCAAAAACAATTGTAAATATAATTTTAAAGTTATAGAAAGTGTTTGTGGTTTTCCCAATTGGGCTTCCACGACAAATGTTGTGTTTTGTGTATCTTGTTGATTTTGTGTTTTAATTATAAAGTTAAAAGTGGATTTAAATTGTTAAAAGTTATCAATATTGATTCATTCCCCCTTTCAGTATTGTCCAATATTCCAACAATTGGTATCAGAGTGGGAGCCTTCACTACAGTCTAAACCACTGGAAGGAATACCCTATTAAAAACCACTATGGATCATTAAGAAGGGTTAGCTACTAATAGACATCCATTATTTACAGGAAATAATTATGCATTTTGGAGTGTAAGAATGAGATGCCATATAATGTCTCTTGGATGCAAAATTTGGAGTTTTGTTGAAAAAGGGTATAAAATTGGTGAAAACCTACCTACATATAGATATTAACTAGATGAATATGAATCCAATGAAAAATATTTGAATGCAATTTTGAAAGGATAAGCAGATTCAGTGTTTGTTAAATTCATGCAATGTAAGACAAACAAACATGCTTGGGAAAAATTAGAAATTGTTTATGAAGGGGTGTTGACGGAAAATCTCAGCCAATGCAGACAAAGGTTGTTTCCCTAGTCTGAATGGTTCATATCTAGAACAAAACATGTTACAATACAAAGAAACTTTCCCTTGAAATCTAAATTACTTGAGTTAACTGCTATCATACCTTTTAACAGGCGGATTTGAAGGTCTGAACTTGTTGTGCTTGAGCTATGCAATGAATGAACCTACAATAGACACAAAAGGACAAATACCACATGATATTATCAAGATAATCTATATTTCTATGTCGATGACCAAGGAGAAGGACAATAAACAATGCATTATAATGAGATATACAGACTATACTTCCATAACTAAAACATACATCCAAAAATCAAAGTTCAATCTGGAGTATAAAGTACTTACCTGGTACTGTGGGTTGCTGGCCTACACCAGAGTGTTGGTAGTCCAGTACCATACCTTGTAAATAGAGACAGAGTGGTGGCGTCTCTCCCTATTAACTAGCAAAAGGCGGTGGCATCACATGTTTCACTAAGGAAAAGTGTGGTGGCCGCACTTATTAAACAACCCAAGTGTTGTGGTCCAATTTGTTATTTGAAAACACAAAAAAGAGAAGAAGAAATGAGTTAGAGTCCAAAATACAAATCTGAATGTCGATTGGATGACTCAATAAGCCAAGGGCATAAAGGATTGAAGGTGAGTAGAGGCAGATCTATCAATTTCAAAGCAAATCTATCAAATCACAAGAATATCTATGAATTGAAAATGAATACGAAGATTTCAACCTTAATAAAAGACCAAGAATTCGAACATTCCCCCGTGGAGTCGCCGCTTTTGTTGATGAAAAATCTCAACCAATGCGAACAAACGGTGTTTCCCTAGTCGGAATGGTTTAGATTTAGAACAAAACATGTTACAATACAAAGAAACTTTCCCTGGAAATCTAGATTACTTGAATTAACTACTATCATACCTTTTAACAAGCGGATTTGAAGGTATGAACTTGTTGTGCTTGAGTTATGTGGTCAATGAACCCTCAATAGACACAAAAGGACAAATACCACATGAGAGTAACAAGATAATCTATATTTATATGTCGATGACCAAGGAGAAAGACAATAAACAATGCATTATAATGAGATAAACAGTGTTTATGGGAGAGAAAATAGTTTTTGTATTAATAATCAAATAGGGAGAGATCGCAACCAAGCCTTGGTGTTGGGAGCTTCTACCAATGGAACCTTGCCTCAAGATTCATCTTGCCTCTAATGACTCCAAGAAGGCATGGGATATTTGTCTAGAGTCTTGATACTTTAACACAATCTTCCTCCCTTTTCCAATGAGGGGTGAGCCAATATTTAAAAGCCATAATGGATAGGATGGGTTAACGATTCAAAGAAGAAGGTTGTGGGATCATCTGAAGGACAAGGGAATTCTATTTCCACCTGCCCAAATCCTTAGGGATGAGGTTCCTTGAAGGTTCCTTCAGGAAACTTCTCGAAACTTCTTCTTTTTACATTTTTTAGGACGAGCACCGCAGTTTCCATAAGGGTGACAATCAATGTTGAGGGGCACCACTTGTTGCAAGAAGGAAACACATGGAATCACTTCTCCTTTACAATGATCAAGGTTTGTTTCCTTCTTGAGTATCGCATGTTGTCCATTGCAAGGCGCAGTGGTGGCTCAGATCAAGAAAAATAAGGGAATTATAAGCCTCCTTCTCCCATTCTTTCACTTTAGACCTTGAGGGATTAGAGAAAAACATGGGATACTCATCTCATAACATGATGGTGATGATATTTAGGTGTAACAAGGGGCTTCCAAAGCCAAAAAATCCAAACTTCAAACATACAAATAAGAGCAAAAATCAAAAGAAGAGGAAGTCAAAACCCTCCAAGAAGAGCTGCACAATTCAAGATAACAAGCGATGGTTAGCATGAAAGAGGTCGAGAGCTTAAAACAAGAAGTTGATAACTTCAATGGAGAAGTAAAGAGGCTAATAGATCAGTTGAACACTAATGGGAAGTTCAGATAAAGCACTAAAACACAAGACTCAGAAATACTTGAGGCATAAATTATTCAACTTAAAAAGAAGGATGATAAAGAATCTATTAAGTCAAAGTTTGAGAACAACTCAAAGATTCTAGATGACATCCTAAGTGGCCAAAGACCACCAAGTGACAATGACGGATTAGGATATAACAATAAGAGTTATGTTGCTACAATTATGGATCCAATTGGAAATAAGAACAGTCAGAAATTTTCTCCCTCCTCTCATAATAAAGATAGAACTAGTATGATGCCTAGAAGACCAATGGCAAGCAGGTATAAGCAGATATTTATCGGTCATTGCTACACTTGTAATAATTATGGACATATGGATAGAGAATGTAAGCTTATAAGTCCTACAGAAAAGAAGGCTACAGTAGAGGTTCAAAAAGAAAGGAAGGGATGGAAGAAGAAGGAAGTTGTGAAGCAGAAAGATCAAAGATTGCCCAAATATAAAAGAACATTCTATGGATATTGTCATTATTGTCACAAGTTTGGTCACAAGGATGTTGATTGCAGAATCAAGAGAAAAGATCAATGTTTGAAAAGACAAATAAATAAAAGATTCGTGAGCAGGGTACCTCATGGAAAGATGTGGAGAATAAAGTTAGATTACAAAGATTTAGAGGAAACAAAGATCCCAAGCATCAATGAAGTTTCCAAATATGATAGTGTTGTATATAAGAATGACATCCATTATGATGAAAAACAAGATGAAGATGTAAAATAATACACCTATGGAGATGGTGAAGAAGAATATAATGATGATGGTGGAACTAAAAAAGAATGTATTTTTTTAAATCTCTCATGACCTAGAAGAGAACCTTAAAATTAGCATTAGAAGGGATCATATACTCATGGGGGATTTTCAGTACAAGAAGGAAAATATTGTTTAATGAATAAACCTTACTATCAGTGGCGGAACCTAAGAACTTTGTAGAAGCCAGCAAAGATGATGATTGGATCAAGGCCATGAATGAAGAGTTGGATCAAATTGAGAAGAATCAAACCTGGGAACTTTTCCCAAGACCTAAAATCAAGAATATTGTAGGGACAAAATGGGTCTTCAAAAACAAGTTCAATGAAGATGGTCAAGTGATAAGAAACAAAGCAAGACTAGTGTGTAAGGGATATGCTCAAGTGGAAGGTATTGACCTTGAAGAAACCTTTGTACCTGTAGAAAGACTTGAATCAATCATAATGGTTTTGGAACATTCATGTATAGAAACTTCAAAGTATATCAAATGGATGTCAAGTATGCATTTTTGAATGGAAAACTAGAAGAGGAAGCCTATATTGCACAACCTAAAGGTTTCCTCTTTCAGAAAAGGAGGACTATGTTTGCAAACTGAAGAAGGCACTCTATTGTCTCAAAAATCCCCAAGGACATGGTTTTCAAGACTAGATGGTACTTTAAGCAACAAGGATATAAAAGAGGGGTCACTGATAGTAATCTCTACATAAAGTTTGAATATAAGAATATGATCATTGTTATTATTTATGTGGATGGTATTATATTTGGAAGCGATCTACAAATGCTAAGTGAAAATTTTTCCTCTGAAATGAAGAAGGAGTTTGAAATGTCAATGTTGGGTGAATTAACATTCTTCTTGGGATTACAAGTTTCTCAATCAGACAAAGGGATCTTTATCACTCAAACCAGGTACATTAAATACATGCTTAAGAAGTTTAAGTTGGAATATTCTAAGCTTGTTAATACATCTATGGTCACTAGTTGTAAGTTAAGCAAGGATGAGGAGTTGCTAGAAGTAGATCATACCATGTATAGATCTATGATAGAAAGACTGCTATATGTGACAGCTACAAGACCAGATGTGATGCAAGTTGTAGGATTGGTTTCCAATAGGCTCCCAAAGAAACACATGTGACAGTAGTGAAAAGAATTCTTAGATATTTGAAAGGTACTATAGAGTATGGTTTATGGAACCCAAGAGGTCAAGACTTAATTTTAAAAGCATTCACTAATGTAGATTGGGCAGGAAGTGTTGATGACCGAAAGAGTACCAATGGAGCAACATTCTACTTGGGAGACTGTTTGGTATCATGGCTAAGCAAGAAACAATTCTCCATTGCATTATCTACAACAAAATATGAATACATTGTTGTTGTATCATGTTGCACTCAAGTCATTTGGATGAAACATACATTGGAAGACTTACTTGTAAAGTATGAGCATCCAATAGTGATAAATTGTGACAATACCAATGCCATAAACATATCAAAAAACCTTGTTATGCACTCCAAGACAAAGCACATCCCTATAAAATTTTACTTTTTTTAGGGATCAAGTATCACAGAAGGTGGTGAAACTGGAATATGTTGATACAAGGGAACATATAGTTGATATATTCACTAAGCCACTACCTAAGTAAGAATTTGATCATCTTAGAAAAAAGTTGGGAATAATCTCCCTACAATAGATATAGAAAAAAAGGAAAGAAAAAAAGCAAAAAAAAAAGCATTATGTCAGGGGGAGATGTCAAAAGGAGACATTTTTCATTAATGTCAAAGGGGAGAAAATTGAAGATTCATTGCCATCAATGCCAAAGGGGGAGAATGTTGAGTATGGTTTCCATTGATGTCAAAGGAGTTCATTAATGACAAAGGAAATGACATGACATGTATGATGATGTGACATGTGTGATGAAGTTGCAAAGTCATATGATGATGTTCTAGTGCTCTCATGAAGTCATTTTTACAATTTGACACCATTCTGTAAAAGTATGACAACTTGCTGAAACTCTTGTTGAAACTCTGAAAATTGACTAAGTATAGGAAAATCAGAGTTCATTAATGACAAATGAATAACAAAGGAAGTGATGACATGACATGTGGCATGTGTGATGAGGTTGCAAAGTTATATGATGGTATTCTAGTCATCTCATGAATTCGTTGTTACAATTTGACACCATTCTATAAAAGTATGGTAACTTGCTAAAACTCTTGCTCAAACTCTGAAAATTTGACTAAGTATAAATTCTTCTTAATCTGCCTAAGGGGCCTCTGTAAAAGACATGACATCTTATGTATTTTATGAATAAAATGATTTTAAGGATATAGACATCTAGATTTTTGTCTTATGCATCTAACCATATGATTAATTTGTCAATACAGTCTCTGAAGGTGAAGTTATTAGTCTACCAAAAGTGCTCTCTAGCATGATTTGCAATGTTTCAGTTCTGGTAAATCTGCCTAAGTGGCCTCAGTAAAATGTCTGCCATATTTTGTAGGATACTGGTAAAAATTATATGAGACCATCAGGGTTTATCTTGTTGATGTGTGCATCTAACCATGGTCTCAATTCCCCTAAAACGTGCTTGAAGAAAAAGTTACAGGTCTGCCAAAATGAGGTTTCATATTGTTTTGGGAAATTTGCTGAAAATTGACCAAGTATTTAAAAATCGGTCTAAGTTTCCCTAGTAAAATGCCAACCATATATTGTAGGAAACTCATAAAAATAATCTAAGACCATCAGGATGTACCTTGTTGATGTGTGCATTTGACAGTGGTCTTATTTCTCCTAAAAGGTGCTTGAAGACAAAGTTATAGATCTGCCAAAACAAGGTTTCAGGTTGTTTTGCACCAGTTCATGAAAAGGCATGTTTCCATAATGAAGAGATGCATTGGCGAAAAGGTTTTAATGAAGGGACTCAATGATGAAAAGACACAATGGTTCAAAGACATGATGAAATAAGTATTTAAACAAAAGTTCGAAGTGGAAGAAAGACGTCTCGGTAGTCTAGATCAATGTAACAATACGAGAAGATAGAGACCAATGAAGTGAAGAATAATCAGTAACGGAATTGAAGAAAAAGATCAAATTAGGGAGGTAGGGTGGTTCTAGGGATGGATGCAAGCCTGCAAGGGGGTTGTAGACTCCTTCCAGTAGTGGCTGGAAAACAGGGTGGTGTAGCATCCTTGTCTGTTGGAGCAGGCAGAAACCAAGGTGTTGTAGCATCCTTCAATTGTAGCTGGAAAACTTTGGGATTGGTGTCTCCAGCAAGTTGTAGCTTGCAAAAACAATTGTAAATATAATTTTACAGTTATAGAAAGTGTTTGTGGTTTTCCCAATTGGGCTTCCACGATAAATGTTGTTTTCTGTGTATCTTGTTGATTATGTGTTTTAATGAATAAGTTAAAAGTGGTTTTAAATTGTTAAAAGTTGTCAATATTGATTCATCCCCTCCCATCTTAATATTGTCCAATATTCCAACAACTTTGTCCCAACAATTACACCACAACATTCTCTAATATTACTTGTGGTGACTTTGTACAATCATTTGCTCAAATTTTGGGAAACAACATTGTACCTACTTTTCCAAGCAATGAAACAAAGAGCATCAAACAATGCATTATGTTGTTGCTTTGCTCAACAAAAGAGGTATTGAAAGTAGGCAGAATAAAAGCATTGAGAAAATAAGTAATTCCAATGTCACTATTGGGAACATCAATGTCACTTAGTGCTCAACAAATTGACCAGTATCGTCT
>LPNX010925767.1:312614-378295 GCA_001517045.1 Pseudotsuga menziesii | reverse complement strand
AAGATTCAAAGTGTTGAGAAAAAGACCATCAATCCACCAACATTCTCTAATATTACTTGTGGTGACTTTGTACAATCATTTGCTCAAATTTTGGGAAACACCATTGTACCTACTTTTCCAAGCAATGAAACAAAGAGCATCAAACAATGCATTATGTTGTTGCTTTGCTCAACAAAAGAGGTATTGAAAGTAGGCGGAATAAAAGCATTGAGAAAATAAGTAATTCCAATGTCACTATTGGGAACATCAATGTCACTTAGTGCTCAACAAATTGGCCAGTATCGTCTTGGCACAAACTTTGAGCAAAAGCTAGTTTCAAAATTCCAAGCAAAGGACCATCTTATTCCATGTGAACACTTTTTATTAACCATCAAAACAATGATTATACATGCCGGGCTTGGCAGAGCAAGAAATTTCAGAAAAAGTGCAAAAGGCCCAACAAAGCCCTCTAGAGTGAGTAGATTGAATCATCAACCAAAGGATTAAAGCTCCAATGTGTCTTTCTTCGCACAACAATAAGATTTAGTGCTCACCAAATTGATCAACAATGTATCACACCACAGTCCACGTAAAATCAAGATTCAAAGTGTTGAGAAAAAGACCATCAATCCACCAACATTCTCTAATATTACTTGTGGTGACTTTGTACAATCATTTGCTCAAATTTTGGGAAACAACATTGTACCTACTTTTCCAAGCAATGAAACAATGAGCATCGAACAATGCATCATGTTATTGCTTTGCTCAACAAAAGAGGTATTGAAAGTAGGCAGAATAAAAGCATTGAGAAAATAAGTAATTCCAAATTAACTATTGGGCACATCAATGTCACTTAGTGCTCAACAAATTGGCCAGTATCGTCTTGGCACAAACTTTGAGCAGAAGCTAGTTTCAAAGTTCCAAGCAAAGGACCATCTTATGCCATGTGAACACTTTTTATTAACTGTCAAAATAATGATTCTACATGCCGAGCTTGACAAAGCAAGAAATTTCAGAAAAAATGCAAAAGGCCCAACAAAGCCCTCTAGAGTGAGTAGATTGAATCATCAACCAAAGGATTAAAGCTCCAATGTGTCTTTCTTCGCACAACAATAAGATTTAGTGCTCACCAAATTGATCAACAATGTATCACACCACATTCCAAGTAAAATCAAGATTCAAAGTGTTGAGAAAAAGACCATCAATCCACCAACATTCTCTAATATTACTTGTGGTGACTTTGTACAATCATTTGCTTAAATTTTGGGAAACAACATTGTACCTACTTTTCCAAGCAATGAAACAATGAGCATTGAACAATGCATTATGTTGTTGCTTTGCTCAACAAAAGAGGTATTGAAAGTAGGTGGAATAAAAGCATTGAGAAAATAAGTAATTCCAATGTCACTATTGGGCACATCAATGTCACTTAGTGCTCAACAAATTGGCCAGTATTGTCTTGGCACAAACTTTGAGCAGAAGCTAGTTTCAAAGTTCCAAGCAAAGGACCATCTAATGCCATGTGAACACTTTTTATTAACCGTCAAAACAATGATTATACATGCCGGGCTTGACAGAGCAAGAAATTTTAGAAAAAGTGCAAAAGGCCCAACAAAGCCCTCTAGAGTGAGTAGATTGAATCATCAACCAAAGGATTAAAGCTCCAATGTGTCTTTCTTCACACAACAATAAGATTTAGTGCTCACCAAATTGATCAACAGTGTATCACACCACAGTCCAAGAAAAATCAAGATTCAAAGTGTTGAGAAAAAGACCATCAATCCACCAACATTCTCTAATATTACTTGTGGTGACTTTGTACAATCATTTGCTCAAATTTTGGGAAACAACATTGTACCTACTTTTCCAAGCAATGAAACAATGAGCATCGAACAATGCATTATGTTGTTGCTTTGCTCAACAAAAGAGGTATTGAAAGTAGGCGGAATAAAAGCATTGAGAAAATAAGTAATTCCAATGTCACTATTGGGCACATCAATGTCACTTAGTGCTCAACAAATTGGCCAGTATCGTCTTGGCACAAACTTTGAGCAGAAGCTAGTTTCAAAGTTCCAAGCAAAGAACCATCTTATGCCATGTGAACACTTTTTATTAACCATCAAAACAATGATTATACATGCCGGGCTTGACAGAGCAAGAAATTTCAGAAAAAGTGCAAAAGGCCCAACAAATCCCTCTAGAGTGAGTAGATTGAATCATCAACCAAAGGATTAAAGCTCCAATGTGTCTTTCTTCGCACAACAATAAGATTTAGTGCTCACCAAATTGATCAACAATGTATCACACCATAGTCCAAGTAAAATCAAGATTCAAAGTGTTGAGAAAAAGACCATCAATCCACCAACACCGACCAAATCTTTTATTGTGCTAACAAACAAGACGTAGACAACCAACCCATTCTATCAAGAAACAAAAAATTGTTTTTGCAAAACAAAAATGCCACCCATAATGGTGAGACCAATAAGACATCACTCAGCAACCAAAGTGTTGACAAAGAATCGTAGAAAAGAGGAGCATCAACATAAAACGTAGCGATAAAGAGCTCATCGAAACAAACCGAGCTTTGACAAAAATACTAACTAAAGAACAAGTGCAAGAGAAGATCGTAACAAATATGATTTTGTCACTTGTATATAATGATGTAAGTGTAAGTCGTCTACTCCACTCGAATCTGTCTAATAGAATCTTCCTACTACTTATACTCGCATAAAACTTCTTACGTATGCATAATAACACCAATAAGGCTCATCAAATCTTACAAATAGGAACTTTTCCCTTATAAGCTTATAAACCTCCTCTACTAAGAACTTTCTACCTATAATATTATAAACCTCCTTTAAAAAGACCTTAACAAATCTTAAACCCAATAACTTAAATATATCTCTACCATAAAACATAATACAAATTTAAAATAAATAATAATAAAAAATCTCAAAAACTGATCCCATAACACAATTAGACACTGTGCCTCACTCTACCTTAAATAAAGGTTAAATACCATCCCAATGTGGAACTGGTGTTTCTATATAACATGACATTGGGGCGATCAATAACTAACATGTTGCCTCGGCTTTAATACAACAACGGCTGTGTAGTCGGTCATTCGATCTCAAACAACTTGACATCGAACGGCCTATGCCCAGCCGTGACATTAAAAAACTTTCTTATTTTTATAATACTGCACAGGCTGGCATTAAAGCTTACACAGCAGACTAATTAATTTTCGCCCAGATTGAGAGCATTAACCTCAAAATCCAGAAAAGAAAGATCTGAGAAAAACATGGAGATATATATTCTCGCACCCACAAATAATTACTATTATGGATCAAGTTGAAATCAACCAACTTAATCTTAATTTTAGTTGTGTTTAAGTGGACTCTGGAAGATAAGACGAGTCAGGTCAAAACAAAATATTGTTTATTTAGCTTTGGCCATCAACCGTCTCCTATTCTTAGAACGTAAGGTGTCAGAAAAGAAACGGAGGTGGTGTGATGGTTCAACTGTCAGGTCTGAATGGAGTAGACTCTGGGAATATCCTAAAATACCATTTCCGGGAATTTCTGCACGCTTAACGGATAATGCATAAACTTGGTAATAGGGACCCCAGTCTGCGTCACCCTTATAAATCCATGGCAACCGAGTTTTTCAAAGACTTAGCTCGTCTGTTTGATTGCTGATCTTGCCCCGGTCTTCGTTCCTCTTACCGATATGTTTTCCTTATCTATAACAATAGATATTGGAGTCTGCCTCAGCTACTAAAAGTCCTGGGTAGATGTCCTTGTTGTTATAGAGAATCCCAAGGAATCCCTTCCTGTATAGCTGCAATGGCCGCTGACCTGGTTGTTGCAGATTGTGGGTCGTTAGAAAACAGTGGAAGCCAGCGATATTGGCATGAATGTGATTCACCACCCGTGTCTTCTCATGGCTTCCTTGTGGAAGATGATTATTCTGATCTTGAAGCTCTTCAGGTGTTAAAGGTGGAGGGAAAAGACAAAGCTGGTCGTACGATTTTGAGAATAGTTGGCAAGCATTTCCCTGGTAAGAACCATACTGTCTTTTACCTTGGATTCTGTTTTCGTTTTCAGGCTTTTCAAAGAAATAGCTGTTTCTTCTTCTTCTATATGATCATCTCTTTATTTTTATTTTTTTTATACAGTTTATAACTAACATACAGCATGAGTGGTCCTAGTGGTTGAGAGCATGTGGTTCTTCTTAGGAAGTCACAGGTTCAAATCCAGAGGGGATAGTGTATGTACACTTCTGTAGACTTTAGCAGTTAAATCACTCCGCAGAGGGATCCCTTGTCCCACAAACAATGAGTCTCATACACCAAATTGATGTCTCACTTGGCAGTGACCTTAAAAATAAATTATTATTATTACATGACATCTCAATTTTGGTATAATGTGCCTTTCTATTAGCTTCTTAAAATAGATACCTTTGTTTCCTTTTTATTCAGTTCAGTTTGATTTTCAAATTTTTCATTTGGTTTTGGTTTTCAAATGATTAAGTTTTCAAAAGCTCTTTCAAACCCAAGGTTGGCTGGTTGGCTGGCTTTGACATGTAAGTCCATGTGTTGATGTGATAGCATCTTTACACACTCAAGTTTTAATGTCATGGTAATTCTAATATCATGGCAGTACTTTGTGGGCAATTTTTGGTTAGCTTGTGGTTGTTATCTATATAATGTTATAGGTTTTTACAATACATATTTTTATTTGAAATTTCATTCCACATCCCTTCTCAATTGTGTGTCTATTTTACCATCATTACTGAGTTAGTGTTGTAAATAATCCTACATACATAATAATTGTGAGATACATAGTAATTGTGAGATAGAGGCCATGCCTTGTGTTGTCTTTGGACACCATGGTGATTTCTGTGGGATAAGACACTATAAGCCATTACCCTCACTTTCTGTCTTTGGCCGATGGTTGTCATATATGCAATGTTACAAGCAATCTCTACAGTGACATATCCCAATTTGGGATTCTTTTCCACATGAGTACTCTCTTCTATGGTCTACTCTTTCATAGGTTTCCCATTTGGGATTCTGTTCCACGTTAGTACTCTCTTCTAGGGTCTACTCTTTCATGGGTTTGGTATAGCGTGGTTGGTTTGCTATAGGGTGGTTGTCTGTAGTCCTAATACTTATGTGACATTATTATTTAGCCCACTGGAAGCTCAAAAATTTGCCTCTGAACTATGTTTCTTGTTTTCGGAGTGGATGCTATGATTTCCTATGGTGACTATGACTGAACACCAAATGTAAATAATATGCTGTACATTGACTGGCACTGCTACTGACACTCTCAATGATACTGGCAGGCAGCTTTGTTCGAATTGTTACCCCTGGGAATGCAAACTGGGACTTGCAGCTAGTTATTTGAAATCTGTTGATTTAGTCACAAGCCCATGCCCCGGGATCTGATTTGTTCTTTACTTAATTCTCAAGTTTCTTGTACGATACCCATATATATTTTCATCAGTCTATCTTGCAGAAGCATGCACCTAAAATAGAGGATATAATAGGAGTTAGTATTTCTTTTAGGGGAAGGATATAATTATCAGTTAATGGGGTAAAGAGTTGATTTCAATGTCTGATATACAATATTTGTTTTTCTCTCCCCTTTTTCTCTCTTTGTATCTTGATCTGTGCATCTGGCCACTGCATAAATTTTGTCATAATTTTAATGCTTGTTTTATCTTTTGTACCAGCATAATATAAGGTCTTGTCTAACAAGTGCACCAAGTGAGAACATTTTCAATTCCCATGCAGTTTGCGAACAATTCAATTTTTTATTTTGTTAGGAGGATACAACTATATTGTAGCCCCTAGCCCTATTGTAATTCCATGAGTAAATTTTTATAGAGAATCCCAAGGAATCCCTTCCTGGCTGCAATGGCCGCTGACCTGGTTGTTGCAGATTGTGGGTAGTTAGAAAACAGTGGAAGCCAGCGATATTGGCATGAATGTGAATCACCACCCGTGTCTTCTCATGGCTTCCTTGTGGAAGATGATTATTCTGATCTTGAAGCTCTTCAGGTGTTAAAGGTGGAGGGAAAAGACAAAGCTAGTCGTACGATTTTGAGAATTGTTGGCAAGCATTTCCCTGGTAAGAACCATACAGTCTTTTACCTTGGATTCTGTTTTCGTTTTCAGGCTTTTCAAAGAAATAGCTGTTTCTTCTTCTTCTGTATGATCATCTCTTTATCTTTTTTTTTTTTTTACAGTTTATAACTAATATACAGCATGAGTGGTCCTAATGGTTAAGAGCATGTGGTTCTTCTTAGGAGGTCACAGGTTCAAATCCAGAGGGGGCAGTGTATGTACACCTCTGTAGACTTTAGCAGTTAAATCACTCCGTAGAGGGATCCCCTGTCCCACAAACAATGGGTCTCATACACCAAATTGATGTCTCACTTGGCAGTGACCTTAAAAATAAATTATTATTATTACATGACATCTCAATTTTAGTATGATATGCCTTTTTGTTAGCTTCTTAAAATAGATACCATTGTTTCCTTTTTATTCAGTTCCGTTTGGTTTTCAAATTTTTCATTTGGTTTTGGTTTTCAAATGATTAAGTTTTCAAAAGCTCTTTCAAACCCAAGGTTGGCTGGTTGGCTGGCTTTGACATGTAAGTCCATGTGTTGATGTGATAGCATCTTTACACACTCTAGTTTTAATATCATGGTAGTTCTAATATCATGGCAGTACTTTGTGGGCAATTTTTGGTTAGCTTGTGGTTGTTATCTATATAATGTTATAGGTTTTTACAATACATATTTTTATTTGAAATTTCATTCCACATCCCTTATCAATTGTGTGTCTATTTTACCATCATTACTGAGTTAGTGTTGTAAATAATCCTACATACATAATAATTGTGAGATAGAGGCCATAATTGTGAGATAGAGGCCATGCCTTGTGTTGTCTTTGGACACCATGGTGATTTCTGTGCGATAAGACACTATAAGCCATTACCCTCACTTTCTCTGTAGACTTTAGCAGACTTTAGCAGTTAAATCACTCCGTAGAGGGATCCGTTGTCCCACAAACAATGGGTCTCATACACCAAATTGATGTCTCACTTGGCAGTGACCTTAAAAATAAATTATTATTATTACATGACATCTCAATTTTGGTATGATGTGCCTTTTTGTTAGCTTCTTAAAATAGATACCTTTGTTTCCTTTTTATTCAGTTCCGTTTGGTTTTCAAATTTTTCATTTGGTTTTGGTTTTTAAATGATTAAGTTTTCAAAAGCTCTTTCAAACCCAAGGTTGGCTGGTTGGATGGCTTTGACATGTAAGTCCATGTGTTGATGTGATAGCATCTTTACACACTCTAGTTTTAATATCATGGTAGTTCTAATATCATGGCAGTACTTTGTGTTATAGGTTTTTACAATACATATTTTTATTTGAAATTTCATTCCACATCCCTTCTCAATTGTGTGTCTATTTGACCATCATTACTGAGTTAGTGTTGTAAATAATCCTACATACATAATAATTGTGAAATAGAGGCCATGCCTTGTGTTGTCTTTGGACACCATGGTGATTTCTGTGGGATAAAACACTATAAGCCATTACCCTCACTTTCTGTCTTTGGTCGATGGTTGTCATATATGCAATGTTACAAGCAATCTCTACAGTGACATATCCCAATTTGGGATTTTGTTCTACATGAGTAATCTCTTCTATGGTCTACTCTTTCATAGGTTTCCCATTTGGGATTATGTTCCACGTTAGTACTCTCTTCTAGGGTCTACTCTTTCATAGGTTTGGTATAGCATGGTTGGTTTGCTATAGGGTGGTTGTCTGTAGTCCTAATACTTATGTGACATTATTTATCCTGCTGTCGCCTTTCACACACCTGGGGGGGAATGTGGCAGAAATCTTCAAGCCACTCGGTGTGTCCTTGGGGGCAAGTCTCAAGTCAATGCTATCACCTTGTTCTTGACTCCTCCGTTTAGGCTCAACTCCTAACGAAGCCAAGGGGGGTAGACCCTATTAAATTACTCAGGAAAATTACTTTAGTGTGATGATGTTAACTTGAATAAGTTGCTTAGGAGTTTGAAATTAACCATAAATAACCATAGATGACAAGATGAAAAAATGAGCACAAGAAGTACAATGCTGACACACAATATATATATATATATATATTGAAAGATTTAAACAAAGAACCAGTGCCTTAAAAATGGAGTCATAAAATAATCAAATGTACTTGCATGTGCTTGGAGTGAATGTTTTGCATTTGCCTCTTGGTACGTTTTAAGTTAATATGAAAGAATGAGTGGATTAAATTAGGCGAGGGGGGACTCTAGATATACTCGAGGGGTACTTGTAGTATGTCCAAAAAATAAACCTTCACGGCTACCTGCAAGGAATGTGTGGGTTGAATAGAGTCTCTGAGACTGTGTTCATAATACACCCGAAGGTGTAACAAAGATCGACGCCTCAAGGTCACTGTCCAGGATTTCCCACTTCCTTTGGGTATTTTGCCATCGTTTACGGTTTGATCGAGGCGTTGGATTTTCGCCTGATGGTGGTTAATTGGGGAAGGTGAATCCTAATTAATCTAGTCACTCACATTGCTTTTGATGCAGCTTGACTGATCGGATGAACCACAGCCAAGTGCAAAGCATACACACTGGAGTCTTTGTAATTTTTATTAATTTTTAAAGGATGTGTTTTTAGAAAGAAAAACCCTTCAGGAACCTCTTTCGGTCCAAGTGGATCTCAATCGGGGAATCAAGGAGGGGATTGATTTTAGAAATATTGTTTGCAGAAATTAATGACAAGCAGCAAAAAAGAAGCAAACCACAGGTTTTCTAATTAGTCCTACCACGCATCTCTTTCCCCTTTCGGGTCAATCGGGAAGTCGCAAGGTAAGTATTAAAATTTATTTGATACTGCAATATGGAATATATGACAAAGTAATCAAAGTATATTATTTTGCATAAATGAAACTAATCTAGAGAGAAAAAATAAGAAAATGAAAAAAAACGAAAAAAATGACGCGAACCCCCCTAGGGGGGATGGGGAATGGGCTCGAAAGAGCCTATTCGGAGAAATTTTTTATTATCAGCGGTTACAATATCAGAGATCTTATATGATTCCGCTTGGTTCTTATACGGAATGAAACCAAGATCTTACGAAGTGCCAAAATTAAAGATTACAGTCAAAACAGGAGACCCCCGGGGGATTCGGATGGCCCAAAAGTCACTATCAAACAACAGCTTCTCCTTTATCTATTATACCTGCTAAAAAACAGCAAGTTTATTAAAATGAAATATGCCCAAAATCACTTTGAAAGTACCTTTGGGTCAGCCTACTTTAAACCAACAAAAAACTAAGTTAAAACTAGTAAAAAAGGTAAAAAATGAACCAAGGAAAGCAAGCTTTCCTTGGGATCTTGGATTGCTGTTTGGGAAGCCAATAAGATGTGCACTGATTGCTGTATTTTATCTTTTAAAACAAAAAACAGAAATCTAATGCATGCAAACTACGGATTCTTTTTAAAGTGCCATGCAAAAAGGATGATTTCCCTGAAACTAGATCTAGAATGCTTATGAAACTTTTAAGGAGCAAGATCTAGATTATGAGCCTTGAGACAATAGATCTATGTTAAGTTTTACTTTAAGATAATAGATCTAAATAATATCAAAGCTTGTAAACAAAGTAACCAGGTAAAAATTTTATTTTTAGAAGGAGGAAGAGATAGAAAGAGTGTTGGAAGCCTGAGAATGTTGGGCTTTGGAGTCTGTTTTGGTGGAACACCGAGGGACTATGTCCTCCAAAAGATCCCGAAGATGAGGAAGATGCAAACTAGCTCAACCCCTTCTACAAGTGAGATCACTTACAACTTAGAAATCCTTGCACACACAGATGGTTAAAACATAGGTGTTGCTGGAAAAAGACCATAAGAAAGCATGCAATTAAACTTAAAATACATACAACTCCAAGAGATCTGAAACAGGCAAACAGTAAGAGCATAAATCAAACTAGAATGATCTCTTACCCCAACGAGAGGGAGCTCTCCTTCAAGGCCAACAATTAACCAGTAAAAGCAAAGATCAATAATACATATTATACCTCATAAGCACTTGACAATCATCATCTACACATGAAAAGCATTACACCATAGATCTTGCCTCCAAATCTTTCTTTATTCCAAAATAGTAAACAATACAATAACAACAACTCTTCAATCCAACTCTAACTAGCTTGGAAGAGGAAAATTGTGCTTTATTTATAACAAAAACTGGAAACTTAGCCCAGGGGGGACGCAATTCCCAAGGAGAGAAAGACTGCAGCTGTATGTGGAGTCAATCTGAGCTTGATCTGAGTCTCACTGAGTCTGATCTGAGTCTCACTAAGTGCGACTGTCAATCAGAGAGCTAATCGGGCTGACACCTCAACCTGTTAACTGAAAAATCCACCAAAGCTCATCCAAATGGGCCCACACGTGTGGAGGAGAGAGAGATGGCGCAATTCCCAAGATTGCATGCTGTGGTGCACTCCCAGTTCATCCCATATCACCTCCTTCTGTCAAGGAATGGTCAGCTCTAGTTAATCTCAAGCCGATGAGACTGATTTCAGTCAAATCAGAGCAAATCTCACTGATTTAGGATTTGGGGTTTTCTCCATTATTTAATGAATTTATTAATTAAAATAATCCATATTTGATTTTTAGGGTTTTCTGACTTGAGTGATGGGAAAATCACTCAAAACTTAGGAAAAGTGAGTTTATGGGTTTACATGGTGCTCTGAGCTAGAAAATGAGCACCCCCATGACTGAAACTGATTTCTGAGCCCACTTTTATTACAAAACCAATTTTTCCATTTAGACTATAAAAAAATAGCCTAAGTTTTGGAAAAATTAAAACTTTAAAAAAACTTTAAAAAGTTAAAAAAATAAAACCTAGGGGGACTTAGACATGTTCATATGACTCGACCATAATGCCTAGCATGTTTATACATTGACACATAGAATCTAATAACCTCAATAGGCTTAAATGCCAAACCGACCACCCCAACTTTGGAAGTATTGAGTGAAAAACTCAAAAATTATCAGTCGTTTATTCAACAACCAATAATAACCAAGGGAAAAAACACCTTGGGCTGATCGAATTGACAAATAAAGTCTAAGAGACCGAGTCTTTTACAGGCAGTATCATGCTAGAACATTTTATTACAACTCCCCTATGGGATATGAACATGTGATATAGTACAACAAGCACTTCCCAGAAGCACTTCCGAAGGTCTTCTGAAGTCCGAACAAATCATCTTTGTCCAATTCACCAGGCTCACTTGATAAAAAACCACTAAGTACAACTTATGTGGTAACATCTGGCTCCATCTAGGGACACATGCTCTGACTAATCTTCTGATCAAAGAGGAGGATGTGAGAACTCCGAAATCTCTGGGTCCTGCATAGCAATTAAAGCTTGTCAGTAACATGTATATAAAAGAAATCAACTGAAAAAATAGATTAATGTACAGAATTAGTCTATGATGTACAAAAAGGCAATATTTTACAAGACTAATATACAAAAAAAAAATTCAAGGTTATTACTATGGTACAAAACATCAATAATACAACAATATGATACATGAAATTTAAAAACACATGCAGGGCAAGGTTTAGAAATCGGCCCTGAAACCATCGATGCCAATAAAGGCATCAAACCGTCTCAGCGAAGAACATCTTGAGGAGAAAGCCATTCACTGGTAGGCTTAACCTTTCTTCTTCTAGGTCATTTAGATAGAAAGAATTTGTTCCTGCTACTTCATCAATGATATATGGCCCCAACCATAAGCTGTCAAACTTTCCGTGTTTCTCAGGTTTCTCCTGCCGCTTGTCCCAACGCAAGACTGTGTCACCTATTTGAAAGAATCCAGGCCGGGTAGATCTATCAAAGGTTCTCTTGACTTTGTCTGAACTTCTGATACTTTGGTCAAGGGAGTTTCTTCTACTCTCATCTAACTCGATCAACTGGTTGATTCTGTTTTGAATGGCATCCTGATGTGAGCTAAAGGTCTGGAGAAGCTGATACACTGTAAGCTTTAAGTGGACAGGTAAGGTGACATCTAGGCCATAGACAAGTTCAAAAGGACTCCTTCCAGTTGAACTTTTCTTTGTGATTCTATCGACCCATAATGCAAACTTGATCTTGCTATCCCAAGCCTTTTTTATTATCACCAACAGTTTTCTTGATTATGGTGATTAAGTTTTTATTACTTGACTCAACTAGACTATTTCCTTGGGGATAATAGTTGGATGAATGGGATAGGACAATGCCGTACTTGAAACAAAAGGATGACATCTCAGAGGAAACAAAGCACAAGCCATTATCTGTGATGATTCTGACTGGCACACCAAATCTTGTGATAATCTTATCTTCTAAGAAATCCATGACTACAGCATCGGTTGCCTTCTTAGTGGGTATCGCCTCTACCCACTTGGTGAAATAATTAGTGGCGGTGAGTATCTAAGAATAACCATTGCTCGAGTTATCCTTGAACTTACCGATGAAATCAAGCGCCCACTACTAGAAAGGGGCTTGGAGTACTATTGGGTTTAAAGGTAAGGCTTTCATTTGTTGCTTTCCAGTGAACAACTGACACTGGGGGCAAACTCTGACAGACTTATGCACATCTGAAAAGAGGTTCGGCCAATAGTAGCCTGCTCTAAGGATTTTACGGGCGATTGTTCTTGCTGCAAAATGTCCACCACAAAATCCTGCATGGAACTCAACCATGAGTTTTTTGGACTCAGGTTCATCGACACATCTAAGTATTAAACCATCGGGGTTTCTCCAACCCAAACCATCTTTTGTTAAACAATACTTAGTTTCTTTTAACCTTAATGCTCTTCTTTTATGGCAAAGTAGGTGATTAGGGCATGTAAGGTTACGGAGGAAAAAGATGATGTCAGTATACCAAGGGTGTTGCTCTAATCTCTAAAGCTCATCTGATACACTTTGTTTTGGATCACTGTTCTGGCAGATTATTCCTAAGGCCTTTTCATTTCCTTGGGTCAACATCTTTGCAAGACCTTGTCCCTTAATTAGCTTAGTAGGTTTTATCTCTAAATCATACTCTTGAATATTTGAAATCCACTTACCCCTGATTCCTAGACAATCCTGCTAAGACATGATATCCTTGACAGCTGCATGGGGTACATGCCCAATGATTTTGGAGTATCCTACATAAGTTCTGAAATGTTTAAGGGACTTGACAAGAGCATAAGCCTGTTTCTCCATGGTGGTATACTTCAACTCTGAATGTTGCAAGGTGTTTCCGCCTTTCACACACCTGGGGAGGGGGGGGGACGTGGCAGAAATCTTCAAGCCACTCGGTGTGTCCTTGGGGACAAGTCTCGAGTCAAGGCTATCACCTTGTTCTTAACTCCTCCGTTTAGGGTCAACTCCTAACAAAGCCAAGGGGGGTAGACCCTATTAAGTTACTAAGGCAATATTATTTAGTATGATGATGGTATCAAAGAGTAAGTTCTTTAGGAGTTTTGATTTAACAATTGTAAACAACAAATAACATGATGAGATAATCACAAGTAAGCACGAAATGACACCCAATCACATATAGATTGAAAGAAATAAATAGTTGACCAGTGCCTTGAAAATGGAGTCGAAAATAATTAAGAGTGCTTGCAAGTGCTGGAATGAATGTTGTGCAATTGTATCTTAGTACGTTTTAAATTAATGTGAAAATATGAGTAAATTAAGTTAGGCGAGGGGACTCCAGATATACCCAGGAGGTACTTGGAGTATGTCCAAAACTAAACCTTCACGGCTACCCGTAAGGAATATGTGGGCTGAATGGAGTCTCTGAGATTGTTGTTCATAATGCACCCGAAGGTGTAACAAAGATCAGCGCTTTGAGGTCACTTTTCAGGAGTTCCCGCTTCCTTTGGGTATTTTGCCACTGTTTACGGTTTGATCGAGGCGTTAGATTTTTGCCTGATGGTGGTTGATTGGGAAAGGTGAAGACTAATTAAACTAGTCACTTACGTTGATTTTGATGCAGCTTGACTGATCGGACGAACCCCATCCAAGTGTAGAGCATACACACCGGAGTCTTGTCAATTTTAGTAAATTTTAAGGGCGTGTTCTTGTTAAAAAGAAGACCCTCCAGAAATCTCTTTCGGTCCAAGTGGACCTCAATCGGGAAATCAAGGAGGGGTTAATTTTACCGCTTGCACACGAAAAAATAACAATGACAGTAGAATCAGAGATACACAACACCGAATTTCTAATTAGTCCTACCATGCACCTCTTTCCCTTTTCGGGTCAATTGGGAAGTCGTGGGGTAAGTAGTATGATTACTTTGAATTCAAAATATGGAATAATGAAAAATGTTATCAAAGTATACACTCCTGCATAACAAGACTAAGCTAGAGCAAAAACGGGAAAAAATGCAAAAAAGTGAAATGGACGCGGATCCCCCTTGGGGGGATGGGCTCGAAAGAGCCTACTCAAAATGATTCTTTTTTATTATTATTGGTTACAATATCAACAAACGAAATTATGCACTTTGGTCCTTGTTATCTGGGATCCAAAGGCTTACAACAAGCTTGTAACAAGCTAAACTAAAATCACAGTGGTGAGGGAAGCCTCTGGGAAGCTCTGGTTCGCCCAAGAGTCGGAAAACGGGCAGAGTCTCTTTCTTTTTTTTGTTAAACCTGCTAAAAAACAGCGAGCAATTAAAATCAAATGTGCCCAAAAACACTTTAAAAGTGTTTTGGGTCATCACGCCAGTTACCGAAAAAAAAACGAAGTAAAAAATTGTTAAAAGGGGCTAATCTAGTTTTGCAAAAAGGAACCAAGGAAAGCAAGCTTTATTTGAGATCTTGGATTTCTGTTTGGGTAGACAATGAGATATGCACTTTTATTGCAAAATTTAAATCTTTAAAGAACGAGAAAAGAAACTACCTTATGAGCAAGCTTTAGATCTATGATTTAGCTACTTGCAAAAAATGAAATTTCTACACCTAGATCTATCTTTATGAGATTACAGATCTAAGCAACAAGACTCTTCTGAACTAGATCTAACAATATATAATCAATTCTTAGAACTAGATCTGATCATAAGAGGAAGAAACAAGTAACCGGAAGATTGATTTTAATAGAAAAGAGGAAGAGAAGGGGAAAGGCCCGTTGTTGGATGGGTCTGCAATGGAAACTTGTTAGTGGAATACAGAGGGGCAATGCCTTCACAAAAATGTTGGATGTACAGTGGAGTCAAACTAGATCCACGGCTCGTCCAATCCTTGCTACCTGAAAGCTAAACACACAATCTTGCACGAAACCTCATGAGATCTGGATATATATATTGATATATATATAAAAGAGACAAGAATTACATGCAAATAAACTTATTAAACATGTATAATCTAGATCTTCAAACATATATGCTATGAGATACAGAAAAACAAGTAACCTTACTTTCCCAACTATACTCCTCTTGATTCAGTTGAATCATTCAAGCCAGACAGGGTTCAGATGCAGAAATTGAGAGAAAAACCGGCGACATCAATAGCCGCAAGACAATGTTTAATCCACACACATGAGAGAATTACACCATTTGGCCTCCAAAGCTTCTTTATTCCAACAATCAAAAGATTACAACAGTATTACAATAGCAAGCCCTTCAATCCAACTCTCACTAGCTTGGAAGAGGAAATGGCTGCTTTATTTACAGCAAAAACAGTAAATCTATCCCGGGGGGGGCGCAATTCCCAAGGAGAGAGAGATTAGAGCTGCATGTGGAGTGAATCTGAGCCTGATCTGAGTCTCACTGAGTGCAACTGTCAATCGGAGAGCTGATCTGCCTGACACCTCAACCTGCTAACTGAAGCATCCACCAAAACTCATCCAGATGAGCCCACACGTGTGGAGGAGAGAAGGAGGGCGCAATTCCCAAGATTGCATGCATTAATGTACCCTCTGTTCAGTCCAGAACAGCCTCTTCTGTCAAGGAATGGTCAGATCCAGTCAATCCCAAGCCGATGAGACTGATTTCATTCAAATAGGAGCGAATCCCAATGATTTAGGATTTGGGGTTTCCTCCATTATTTAATTAATTTATCAATTAAATAATCAATATTTGATTTTTAGGGATTTTTGACCTGGGTGATGGACAAATCACTCAAAACTTAGAAAAAGTGGGTCTATGGGTTTACATGGTGCTCTAAGCTTGAAAATGAGCACCCCCATGACTGAAACTGATTTTCGAGCCCACTTTTATTAAAAAACCAATTTTTCCAATTAGACTATTAAAAAAATAGCCCAAGTTTTGTGAAAAAAATTAAAAAATTAAAAAAAATATAAAATCCTAGGGGGACTTAGACATGTTCATATGACTCGACCATGATGCCTAGCATATTTATACATTGACACATAGACTCTAATAACCTCAATAGGCCTAAATGCCAAGCCAACCACCCCAACTTTGGAGGTATTGAGTGAAAAACTCAAAAATTATCAGTCGTTTATTCAACAACCAATAATAACCAAGGGAAAAAACACCCTGGGCTGGTTGGATTGACAAATAAAGTCTAAGAGACCGAGTCTTTTACAGACACTATCATGCTAGAACATTTTATTACGACTCCCCTATGGGGTATGAACATGTGATATAGTACAACAATCACTTCCCAGAAGCAATTCTGAAGGTCTTCTGAAGCCCGAACAAATCATCTTTGTCCGGTTCACCAGGCTCACTTGATAAAAACCACTAAGTACAACTTAGGTGGTAACACAAGGCTCTACTCATAAAGGCTATAGGTTGCTCTTGTCCTTCCTTATTCTTTTGAAGCAAAACACCAGCAATGGTGTCCTCCGAGGAAAAGGAAAATATCTAAAATTCCTTGGAATAATCTGGATTGATCAAAACTGGGGACCTGGATATGGCATCTTTGATAGACTTGAAAGCATCTTTCCCTTCATCCGTCCACTCAAATTTAGCATCTTTCTTTAACAATTTTTGTAGAGGCTTCATTAGTTCTGCTAAATTTGGGATGAATCTCCTTATGAAATTAATCTGACTATTGAAAGACTGGAGAGCTTTAAGATTTTGAGGCAAGGGGACTTTCTTAATGGCTTCAACTCGCTCAAGATCGACTTTGACACCATCCTTAGAAATGATGTGTCCCAGCAACTTGCCTTCATCAACCCCAAAGATTGACTTGGCAGGGTTTAAGGAAATACCATATTTCCGACATCTTATGAAAACCTGCCTAAGATGATTTATGTGGTCAGATCTTTCTTTTGAGAAAACAGTTAAGTCATCTTGATATATTTCGATTATTTTCCCTATAAGTTTTTTGAAGGCAAAATCCATGGCTCTTTGGAAGTGCCCCAAGGTGTGGTGAATGTAGTTTTATGTTGATCCTCTTTATTTACCAACACTTGGTTATAACTGGAAATGCCATCCAACATGGACATCATTCCTGATCCCGTTATTCTTTGAAGCAATGTTTCCATGTCGGGCAATGGGTAATTATCTTTAAGGCATGATGTATTCAAATTTCTGAAATCTATACATATTCTAATTGACCCATTCTTCTTTCTGACAACAACTAAGTTGGAGCACCACGATGAATGTCTTGTAGGTGCTATGATCCCTGCTGCTAACATCTTCTGAAGCTCCTTCTGCACAATGGGGGCCAACTTAGGATTTATTTGCCTAAGTTTTTGTCGGAAAGGCTTAACCTCCTTAGCCTCTTCTGTGAGGAGAATAGTGTGTTGAAACACATCTTCCCAATAGACTTTAAGTTCATCATAACTAAAGGCCAACACATCTCTATATTCTTTGATTAAGTTGATCAAACTGTTCCTTTCCTTTTCCGAAGTACTTTTTCCAATTTTTATTAACTTGGGGTCCTTATCCATTCCTATGTTGATTTCCATATAATCCCCAATTTTTATTTCTTCTTTTTTATTTTTATGACGATCCTGTCGATCAAACGGATTTTCAAAATCTATAAGGCTACTTGGGATGTGATTCCTTTCATTATCCTCGCATTCCTGATACTCTTTACCCTCCTACTGATAACTGATCTTGCAACCTTCAAACTCTTGGAGATTATGGATGAATCTCAAGAGTTGCTCATCATCTTTAAACACCTGCCAGTGATCTACATTATCTGGAATTGAAGGTCTGAAATTAATTTCTATTTTTCCATTCCCATTAATCATTTCATCTTAAGGCTGGAGGGTGGATGCTGCTACCGCCAACTTGTCCGCTAACCCATTCATTTCCCTAGGGTTCTTTTGAATGTTAAGTGCATCAAACCATTCCATGGTGTCCCATATGGCATTCCTATACTTCCTTAGTCTGTCACTTTTACACTGATACTGATTCTTAAGCTGGAGGACAACTAAGTCTGAATCACCTTTTATGTTCAACATCTTTATCCCCATGTCTTTAGCGGTTTCTAACCCTAGAAGCAATGCCTCATACTCAGCTACATTTTTTGATGCTTCAAACTCTAACCTGAAAGCAAAGTTGTAGATTTTATTTGAAGGAGAAATAATCACGATGCTCGCACCCTTTCCGGCTTTAGAATAAGCCCCGTCAAAGTACATTTGCCAAACCTCATCTATCTTTTCATCTTTAATGTTTTCCTTAATAGGGGCCATGAAATTTGACAAGATAGCATAGTTTCCAAAGTTATCAATGCAATGTATAAATTCATTTCCAGGCTTTTTAGGTTTCTCTACATGTCGTTTCCTTAGCTTCTTTCTATGGAGTATCACCCTAGTGTTTTCTGACGCAAGTATAGTAGCATATGTCCAATCCATTTGAATGTACCCACCAAGAGTTGCGGCCCACTTTCTGGATAGCAGCATACCCCAATTATCTAGCACATCAATCACTACCACATCCATCGACATGTTGATGTCAGGATACTCGGCCAACTTAACATGTAGATTTAAGATTATCCCTACCACTTCAACTTCTCTTGCATCCATTGCACAAACATTGTGGTAGGGTCAGGTGATCCTTAGATTTAGTTGTTCCATTACTTTTCTTGTCATGGCATTTGATGAAGCACCTGAATCTAACATGCAATTATGAAAGAGAAGGTTATCAACTAAGAGAGAGACATTAAAAGGCGGGTGGTCTTCTCTTTTCGGATCAACATTGTTGAGGACTATAGGCATATCCATAGGTTCAATGTGTTTGACTTCAGACATAGCATTATTATTAGGGAGAGGATCCTCTTTGACAACATCATGAGTTTTATTTTGACTATCCTCTATGGCTTTAAACAACTTTTCTTTTTTACCAGGAATTTTAAGGACATCAGTTGCATAAACATGAACCTTAGCATTACTTATCCATTCTCCCATGTCAATCTTTGATTCTCGGATAACAGGGGGATCTGGGAGAGGAGGAGTGGTTACCTTAGGTTTGTATTATTTAGCTGGTGAAGACTTCTCCTTCTTTCAATAAACTACACCCTTGAATCTAGCCTCCTTCATTTCCTGAATTCTTTCTGGAGTAGGCATTTCACCATAAAAGTTGGAAAGGAGGTCCTTCTCATAACTGTAATATGTGGCTTGCTGTCAATGCTGGTTTGACAAAGGGTAGGTTTGGCCTACCATGTATACATGATCAGGCTCGCTTGAAGTTGTTTCCTGACTACTGACCTCGGGAAGTCCATGTTCCATGACTTGATTTGCAACATAACAAGTGCTTTCTTGGTGGAATTGTTCACAGCGTCTACACCATGGAATTACTTCCTCTACCATGTTAGCTGAGTCTAACTGGTTTGGGATCCTAGGTTCTTGATGAGGGGCTTTCTTCTGATACATCTGATTTTGCTTGGGATAAAAGTTACTAGGTCCATTATTCCTTTCCATCATCACCAATCTATTTTGTATGTGATTCAACTGTGCACTATGATTGGCCATTTGTTGATTTTGATCAGTGATCAAGGTTTTCATCATTTCCGCCACCTTTTCCATGGGATCTTTAGAAGTTCCCTTTTCTTCTGATTCAACAGCTTTACCCTTGGTCTCTTTGTTGTAGGAAGTGTTTCCCCTAGCGTAACCTAGAATGTTGGACTTGCCTGAAGATTGCATATTCTTTTCTATTTTCTCGGCCAATTCCTGGGCAGTTTTTAGATCGGTCGGTTCCTTATCTCTCAACTGGTACCTTAATTCACTGGTGAAGGCTTCAATGTAGGATATGAGGATGGAAGCATCATTTGGCTTGATGTCTCTAAGAAGGTCTGCAACCACACGCCTGAATTTAGTGTTAAATTCATCCATGGTTTCATTCTCCATCTTCTTTATGCTATGAAGGGTAGCAAGCAAATGTCTTGGTTCCTTCTTTTCTCCCCATTTCTTCCTAAAATCATCTTGGAATTCACTAAGAGTTTTATATGAATCATCATCTAGGTTGAAGTACCATTCTGCAGCATCATCTTCTAAGGATAAAGCAAAGAGCTTCATTTTGACATCGTCATGATTATGGGTAGCATCATTGCAATAACTGACCAGGTGCTTTTCAAACTTTCGAAGGTGAGACTTGGCAGTAATGGCAATGTTGCCCTGAAATATGGGGAGCTTCTTGATAGCATCATTTGGAATGTCATGGGGAGTACCTGTTATCTGAGAAAAGTCAAGGGGTTTGAAGAATTCCGTCATTTCTTGAGATTGGTGAATATGACTCTCTACAAATATGTGATGCATATCTGAGAGGGATTGGTCTCCTAAATCTTCAAGGTTTCTACAAGAATTCTGCCTATTCAATATTTCTCTAATAAACCTTTCGGGATCAGGGAGAGGATTGAATAATTGCTGGCGGTTTCTTCGGGTAGAAATTCTTGGAGGGATGTTAGATAGTAGAGTCGCCAGATGGATCGAATTTTAATTTTTATGTTTTTTAAAGACAAGATCAATCAAAAATGTTTTTATCTTTTTAGTTGTTTAGAAAAAAGTTAAGCTAAGTCTTACTCGGGAATAAAAAGATTTATCTCAGGCAGCGACGCCAAAAAGTGTTGCCGCCTTTCAAAATTCACACACCTGGGGGGGGAACATGGCAGAAATATTCAAGCCACTCGGTGTGTCCTTGGGGGCAAGTCTCGAGTCAAGGCTGTCACCTTGTTTTTGACTCCTCCGTTTAGGCTCAACTCCTAACGAAGCTAAGGGGGGTAGACCCTATTAAGTTACTGAGGCAAATGACTTTAGTATGATGATGTTAAATTGACTAAGTTGCTTAGGAGTTTGAAATTAACCATAAATAACCATAGATGGCAAGATGAAAAATGAGCACAAGAAGCACAATGTTGACACACAATATATATATATATATATATATATATATATCGAAAGATTTAAACAAAGAACCGGTGCCTTAAAAATGGAGTCATAAAATAATCAAATGTACTTGCATGTGCTTGGAGTGAATGTTTTGCAATTGCCTCTTGGTACGTTTTAAGTTAACATGAAATATGGGTGGATTAAATTAGGCGAGGGGGGACTCCAAATATACCCGAGGGCTACTTGGAGTATGTCCAAAAAATAAACCTTCGCGGCTACCCGCAAGGAATGTGTGGGCTGAATGGAGTCTCTGAGTCTGTGTTCATAATACACCCGAGAGTGTAACAGAGATCGACGCCTTGAGGTCACTGTCTAGGAGTTCCCACTTTCTTTGGGTATTTTACCACCGTTTACGGTCTGATTGAGGCGTTGGATTTTCGCCTAATGGTGGTTAATTGGGGAAGGTGAATCCTAATTAATCTAGTCACTCATGTTGCTTTTGATGCAGCTTGACTAATCGGACAAACCGCAGCCAAGTGCAGAGCATACACACCGGAGTCTTTGTAATTTTTAGTAAATTTTAAAAGTTGTGTTTTTAGAAAGAAAAACCCTCCAGGAACCTCTTTCGGTCCAAGTGGACCTCAATCGGGGAATCAAGGAGGGGATTGATTTTAAAAAGATTGTTTGCAAAAGTTAATGACAAGTAGCAAAAAAGAAGCAAACCACAGGTTTTTTAATTAGTCCTACCACGCATCTCTTTCCCCTTTCGGGTCAATCGGGAAGTCGTGGAGTAAGTATTAAAGTTACTTTGATACTGCAATATGGAATGTATGACAAAGTAATCAAGGTATATTATTCTGCATAAATGAAACTAATCTAGAGCGAAAAAATAAGAAAATGCAAAAAACGAAAAAAAGGACGCGAATCCCCCCACGGGGGATGGGGAATGGGCTCGATAGGGCCTATTCAAAGAAAATTTGTATTATCAACGGTTACAATATCAGAGAGCTTATATGATTCCTCTTGGTTCTTATACAAAATGAAACCAAGATCTTACAAAGTGCCAAAATTAAAGATTACAGTCAAAACAAGAGACCCCTGGGAGATTCGGATGGCTCAAAAGTCGCTTTCGAATAGCAGCTTCTCCTCTTTCTGTTATACCTGCTAAAAAATAGCGAGTTTATTAAAATGAAATATGCCCAAAAGCACTTTGAAAGTACCTTTGGGTCGGCCTACTTTAAACCAACAAAAAGCTAAGTTAAAACTAGTAAAAAAGGTAAAAAAAGAACTAAGGAAAGCAACCTTTCCTTGGGATCTTGGCTTGATGTTTGGGTAGCCAATAAGATGTACACTGATTGCTGGATTTTATCTTTTAAAACAAAAAACAAAAATCTAATGCATGCAAACTACGGATTCTCTTTAAAGTGCCATGCAAAAAGGACAATTTCCCTAAAACTAGATCTAGAATGCTTATGAAACTTTTAAGGAGCAAGATCTAGATTATGAGCCTTGAGACAATAGATATATGTTAAGTTTTACTTTAAGATAATAGATCTAAATAATATCAAAGCTTGTAAACAAAGTAACCAAGTAAAATTTTTATTTTTATAAGGAGGAAGAGATAGAAAGAGTGTTGGAGGCCTGGGAATGTTGGGCTTTGGAGTCTACTTTGGTGGAACACTGAGGAACTATGTCCTCCAAAAGATCCTGAAGATGAGGAAGATGCAAACTAGCTCAACCCCTTCTACAAGTGAGATCACCTGCAACTTAGAAATCCTTGCACAAACAGATGGTTAAAACATAGGTGTTGCTGGAAAAAGACCATAAGAAAGCATGCAATTAAACTTAAAATACATACAACTCCAAGAGATCTGAAACAAGCGAACAGTAAGAGCATAAATCAAACTAGAATGATCTCTTACCGCAACGGGAGGGAGCTCTCCTTCAAGGCCAACAATTAACCAACAAAAGCAAAGATCAATAATACAGATTATACCTCATAAGCACTTGACAATCATCATCCACACATGAAAAGCATTACACCATAGATCTTGCCTCCAAAGCTTTCGTTATTCCAAAATAGTAAACAATACAATAACAACAGCGCTTCAATCCAGCTCTAACTAGCTTGGAAGAGGAAAACCGTACTTTATTTATAACAAAAACTGGAAACCTAGCCCAGTGGGGGTGCAATTCCCAAGGAGAGAGAGACAACAGCTGTATGTGGAGTCAATCTGAGCTTGATCTGAGTCTCATTGAGTCTGATCTGAGTCTCGCTGAGTGTAACTGTCAATCGGAGAGCTGATCGGACTGACACCTCAACCTGTTAACTGAAACATCCACCAAAACTCATCCAGATGGGCCCACACGTGTGGAGGAGAGAGAGAGGGCACAATTCCCAAGATTGCATGCTGTGGTGCACTCCCAATTCAGCCTGGATCACCTCCTTCTGTCAAGGAATGGTCAGCTCCAGTCAATCTCAAACCGATGAGACTGATTTCAGTCAAATCGGAGCAAATCCCACTGATTTAGGATTTGGGGTTTTCTCCATTATTTAATGATTTATTAATTAAAATAATCAATATTTGATTTTTAGGGTTTTCTGACCTGAGTGATGTGAAAATCACTCCAAACTTAGGAAAAGTGGGTTTATGGGTTTACATGGTGCTCTGAGCTAGAAAATGAGCACCCCCGTGACTGAAACTGATTTTTGAGCCCACTTTTATTACAAAACCATTTTTTCCATTTAGACTATTAAAAAATACCTAAGTTTTGGAAAAATTAAAACTTTAAAAAAACTTTAAAAATTAAAAAAAATAAAACCTAGGGGGACTTGGACATGTTCATATGACTCGACCATAATGCCTAGCATGTTTATACATTGACACATAGACTCTAATAACCTCAATAGGCCTAAATGCCAAGCCAACCATCCCAACTTTGGAGGTATTGAGTGAAAAACTCAGAAATTATCAGTCGTTTATTCAACAACCAATAATAACCAAAGGAAAAAACACCCTGGGCTGATCGGATTGACAAATAAAGTCTAAGAGACCGAGTCTTTTACAATCACTATCATGCTAGAACATTTTATTACAACTCCCCTATGGGGTATGAACATGTGATATAGTACAACAAGCACTTCCCAGGAGCACTTCCGAAGGTCTTCTGAAGTCCGAACAAATCTTCTTTGTCAGGTTCACCAGGCTCACTTGATAAAAAACCACTAAGTACAACTTAGGTGGTAACATAGCCCACTGGAAGCTCAAAAATTTGCCTCTGAACTATGTTTCTTGTTTTTGGAGAGTGGATGCTATGATTTCCTATGGTGACTATGACTGAACACCAAATGTAAATAATATGCTGTACATTGACTGGCACTGCTACTGACACTCTCAATGATACTGGCAGGCAGCTTTGTTCGAATTGTTACTGCTGGGAATGCAAACTGGGACTCGCAGCTAGTTATTTGAAATCTGTTGATTTAGTCACAAGCCCATGCCCCGGGATCTGATTTGTTCTTTACTTAATTCTCAAGTTTCTTGTACGATACACATATATATTTTCATCAGTCTATCTTGCAGAAGCATGCACCTAAAATAGAGGATATAATAGTAGTTAGTATTTCTTTTAGGGTAAGGATATAATTATCAGTTAATGGGGTAAAGAGTTGATTTCAATGTCTGAAATACAATATTTGTTTTTCCCTCCCCTTTTTCTCTCTTTGTATCTTGATCTGTGCATCTGGCCACTGCATAAATTTTGTCATAATTTTAATGCCTGTTTTATATTTTGTACCAGCATAATATAAGGTCTTGTCTAACAAGTGCACCAAGTGAGAACATTTTCAATTCCCATGCAGTTTGCGAACAATTCAATTTTTTATTTTGTTAGGAGGATACAATTATATTGTAGCCCTTAGCCATATTGTAATTCCATGAGTAAATTTTTATCTTGGTATCTGAGCGGTTTCCTTCTGTTATGTTCTTAGGGTACTGGCCAAGATTGTTATTGGGAGAGAGGGTTTGATTAGTCGATACTGCAAAAGGATTTGGTGTCTGATAGGTTTATTAAAATTTCAGTCAATTTGATTTATTTGTTTAGGGTAGTTATTTTCAGAAATTGATTGTTAGTGGTTGAATTGAGAGTTAACTGATTGCTCCTGTGAACCTTTTGCCAATTTGCCAAACTATGCTTGCTAATTCAATTAGGTTCAGACTGGGATGTTTTCCTTTTTAATGAAAAATGCAATGCTTTTGAAACATGTCAAATAAATCAGCAATATAAATTTGGTCTGTACTGTACCTCTCCCTTTCAGATTATCCATGTTTTTACTAAGAGATGCAATTTATAATTATGTCTGCAGCTACTCTTGTCAGTGGACAAAGACTACAGAAATATGTTTACCATAAGATCTTGAATGAAATACCTGAAGGGCCTTACTGTGTTGTTTATATTCATACCTCCGTACAGAGGGGTGAAAACTGCCCTGGGATGTCTACACTGTGGTTGATCTATGAAGAACTTCCTCCAGCTTTTAAAGAAAGGCTTCAAGTGGTGTATTTTCTGCATCCAGGGATTCAGTCAAGACTGTTGTTCGCAACCCTTGGCCGTTTTTTCTTAAGCGCAGGGTGAGTATTAATCTGACTTTGTATTATGATTCAACTAATTTATTAGAAGTAACCGGTGCAGTAGTCGGTACAGATGTGTTCATGCAAATTTTTTTATGTGTTATGCAGTTTATACTGGAAACTGAAGTATATAAACCGTCTAGAATTTGTTTGGGATCACATTAGAAAGGGACAAATTGAGATTCCTGATTTTGTGTATGACCATGATGATCAACTAGAAGAAAGGCCTTTGATGGACTATGGCATAGAAACAAATCACGTGCAAGTTAATGACATACCTACCATTGAATCAGCATCTTCTCGACACTCCTTGAGATGGGCCTCTTAGAAATGTTGTCGCATAGTAGCATGATTTGGCCGGAATTTGAAATTCAGCAAATATTGGACATAGAAAGGATATAGTAATACTATTTCCTTGAGATGGGCCTCTCAGAAATGTTATACCATAGTAGCAAGATTTGGCCGGAATTTGAAATTCAGCAAATATTGGAAATAGCAAGGATGTAGTAATACTAGATCAATGACCATATCCTTGAATCTGGAGTTTATATATTTTCTCATATTTATTCCATGTAAATAAATATAAAATCAATTAACATAAACAAAAATGATTTCACATAACAAAATGTAAAACACATAAAAACTTATCAATTATTTTAAACAAATTTGTTATTATTATTTCACAATATTTTAGATGAATGTTGAAGTCACACACATTATTTAATCAACATTATATAATACATACATTTGGTCTATGAGCTCATACTTACACTTATTAAACTTTATTTCAACATTGTTATAACATATGTTATCTTTCAAAATGCTTTCAATAAAAATTTTATTTTATTTTAAAAATTTTGAATAAACACATATTTTTAAATTTTATAAAATTTAAAAGTTACATGTTTTTATATTTATGATATGTCTATTTCCATATTTTAGTCATACTAAAAAATTTCCTCGTTTCTGCCAAATCAAATCCTATTTGTACCTGAATTCATCTCAAATATTGCTATTATCTTTTGTAGAATTTACTCATGTTTTTTCTTTTTCTTCTCTTGACAGGAGATTCTGTTATAGAGGGAAGGCACTTTATTGTTTTTTTTGCGATAGTTTTTAAACAGAAGCCTTTGTTCTATAAAATTGCCATTCCGCTTTGGTTGTACATTTATGTAAATAGTCAAGCCTGAAAATGTGGCAGCATGCACTTACTGTGCTTTAGTAGTTCATCTTGCTGAAGGTGTTTATGAAAAAGGGATTCTGTGGTGCAAATTCGTGGTGCAGCTTACTGCTATTTGAAAGGAAAACTACTTTTGTGTTAAAATTTCACTTAAAAAAAACATGCTGAATGCCCTTTGTCTGAATACCTTTTACCTCAGTGCTACCTAATTTCCACTGTTTGAGTCATTTGACTTTAAAAAAACATGCTGAATGCCCTTTGTCTGAATTCCTTTTACCTCAAGGCTACCCAATTTCCACTGTTTGAGTTAACAACTACTCTTATAGTTCACTTTACATTATAACTGGTTAATAGTCCACTTTACATTATAACTAGTTGAATTAACCTTTGCTGTAGTTTATATGTACAGATACAAAACAAATATTGAGATTCTGATGCAGTTGCACTCATGAATGAGAATTATAATATTTGAATTTAATTCTTTATATCATGTCAGCAGAATTATGCCACTACTTGACTGAACTGTAAATTGCATTGGACATTCCAAAGGACAGTTGTCACAACAGAGCTTTAATATACTACAAAATCCAGTTAGACTTCACTCTACTACATACAGTGACTTTTTATGATTAAGCTATAACCTTAGAAGCACACAGAGGGAGATAAGAACAGGTCTGCACTAGTAAAACCACACTATAGAACAACATGGCTACACCACACTATAGTAAAACCACAATATAAAACAACATGGCTACAGGAGTTACCTTGAAGAAATAAGTGAGGGAAAACTCCAGCCAGAAATAAGGACAGTGCTTTACTCTTATTATTCTCAGATTTATGATGCAAAATTCAAGGAAAGATTAACTCGCTATGGAGCAAATAGACATTGTGGCCTCTGATGTGTTGCTACAGAGCTACCTTCTTACTGAGTACAAATGGAATCCTCTTTATCTCTCTATGTTTAAGTTTTTAACTTTTAGTTTTAATACTACTTTTAACACTAATGAGTATTAAGATTAGGATTAGGTATTTTGCATTCCCCAACTTCCAATAAGGTTAGGCTGTTGACATTGTAGAATCTCCTTCAAAAAGCATGTGGTTAGTGTAACAAGGATTAATATGGCTTCACCTAGTATTTGATGGTACATTAGTGGAAAGCTCTCAATGAAATGAAAAGAATATAATGTGACAAAATTGTAAACGGTTATGTCTCTTTGGCCAAGTTTTGACTCCAATGAAATGCTATTAAAACCATGAATCAAACAATTTTCAGTTTTGACCATAATCAATGGAAGAGATCGGTAAAGAAAATAGCCTCAAAAACGCCATAGCTTTGCTTTCCCACTCCATAAAGCATCATGAAAGAGAACAAAGATTTTATTGGTTATGGGATGTTTTTAGCCTAATTGATTTTTACATGGAATGTATTTTTCGTGGAAATCTACTAAGCACTTTCCAAATTTTTAGGATTGTATTTAGTTAAATCAGTGGTTCTTAAGTTCGAAGCATCATGCTTCAAGGATATTGAAAAGAATTAAACCCATGATCTTCTCTATATTCAAGAGATATCTCAAGCTCATGATCACTTGAGCTAACTCTCAAAACCAGGATAGTTATTATTATAATACAATTGATATGTTATTATACAACATATTAAGTAAAAATAAAGCCAAAACACCATAATATCCGAAGCATAATTCTAGTTGGAATCCGACAATGCATAATAGTTCCACCATGGAAATCTTATATGCTCACTGTTCCACAATGACCCAAAGGTGGTTTTGGGTATCTGAATTGATCCGTGACCTTAGAAAACTGTGAAGAAACAGATTGGATCAATTGGAACCAAGAAGATCCATTTCAATATATCCCAATGAGGGGCGGCGAGAATGGAGTGTTTTGTGACTTGCTTAGAACACTCCATTATGACACAACTCTCTTCTAGGGGAGAATCAAGGATATTCATGGATGAGTGAGTCACAAAATTCAGAATTATGTAGAAACTAACCACACAGGAAAGGGAAAGCAGCAAAAATGTCTAGTCAATCGTAGTCTGACCTTCATGAATACAAAAAGAGGTAGGGCCGAGAAGGGTCAAGTTAGTGAGACAACGGATTATGGCGAACAATATCCACCCACAGTGTAGTATTTAATACTGTTGTGGATTGATGTGGATATTTGGATTAAATGCTACAATAATATTAAATCCTGCGCTGTGAATTGTTGCAGGATGAGTGTGGATCGTTGGATTAAATGTTGCTATGCTGAATGAATATTGTTAGCCAAAGATTATGAATAGGAGTCAACTTGTAATCCAGAGAGGATGGGTAAATTGATGACAAAGGAAAAAGGTGTTTAACTCGAGTTAATTTCATTAATTAAGCGAGTCTCCATGTTAAGTCGGCTAATCAATGGTGATGCTCCATTAGTCAGATGACACTTCTACAATGGTAATATGATTGGAACCGTGGTCACATAGAGTATTGAGTCAACTAAAACTTGAGGTTGGCGAGATCCAACCCAAAATGGTACCCAAGCACTTAGTAGATTAAACAGAGGCATGAGAAAAGGAGTAGTGAATCCCTTCAGCTAGGGTGGATACAACTCAAATGTTGGATTTTATGTGCTACACTAAGTACTTGTTTTTTTTTTCATAATTTGTGGTTGTCAAACATTTAAAGTAGGATTTTATGTGCTACACTAAGTACTTGTTTCTGGTTAAGTGTTATCTTTTTCCATAATTTTTGGTTGGAAAACATACGTTTAAATGTATGGTATGCCCAACAACTATCATTTCTAGATATGACACAGGTTTAGCTTCTCTATGGGTATCTCAAGTCATTGTTTTTCTAGTTCTGATATGCTGGTATGGGTATCCTTTCTATTTGTTAAATACCAAGCTTGTTGTCACATGACTTGTTTAACATATTATCCCTATGGTTTGGCATATCTAACTAGTAACCATCCTTTCCATTATGTGCTGCTACAAATATTTTTTTTATATTTTTATTATAGTTATTGTTTGGTTGGTCAGGAGACCTTTACTTTTGCAGAGTTTCTGTGGTTTACAAATTGACTCTCAACTAAGTCACATTCCATATTGAGTCCAATTGCATTTCATAGATAAATGGTTTAATTAACTGAATTGATGGTACATGTAAGTGTTTAAGAGAAGGCACATTTCTAATTGGATAATTGTTTTTAAGATATTTTGCACGTTCTGGTATTTTTTATTTGGTATGTACCTATGTACCTCACCTTTGAGTTTGTTAGTAACAGTAAGATATTCTTCACAGGTTCCCCACTCCCAACAACGACACGCTACCCTTTATAGCTCCCCTTCCAATTCTTTTAGATAGATTACTCACCCTTTATAGTGTTTCCAGTGTACCATGACATACTCGCCCTTTTTTATCACAGATCCCAAATCCACTCTCCTTGTATATTTTTATTTTGTACCATCTCTCTTTGTGCTTATTTCTTTTAAGTTGGCTCTCCATCTTTGGAATAAGCTCTTTCTTTTAGGTTAGAATCTCACATCTTGTTTTATATAGAAGTCGCCTTAGCGCTCCCACTTTGTATTCATGTCATAATACTAAACGGTCCCATTGACCTACTTTTGTGGTCATTAATAACGTTATCTTATCTGCTATTATTTTGACCCCATCTACTACAGCATTGCACCTCTTTTGTAATATGTATTTATCATGTATTTGAAGAGTTCATGAAGAGTGAAACATGTCACAAGCAAGATTTAGAACCAAGTGAGTAAGATAACATTTCTCCTCCCTAGCCACTTGAGTTAAACCCATTTGACATAGCATCTTTACATATGTTAAAATCTTTTTAAAGTTTGTTGCTTCACCTAAGTTTTGGTTAAATCATAAAGCCTTATGGTTAAAGTCAATCATGATCTCCTTACCTATGAATTAATGCTTCTATTGTTGAACGACTTGCACACGGCATGTAAGTACTTGCAATCAATATTGTATTCAATAAGACGCCCAATGTGCGTAACTAGTCTTGTGTGTAAAAAAAATTAACAAATTTTTATGAAGATATTTTGCAAGATCTTTCGATATTTTAATGTTATTTTTTATTACATATAACTAAGTACTCCACTCTTAGCTTGTAAGCAATGGTAAGATATTCTTCATGTCTCACAACCTCAACATTAATCGGCTCAAAAAGAATAAAACATGTCACAAGCCTCACTAACCACTTGAGCTATACCCAACTAACATACTATCTTTATGTTAAAATCCCTTTAAAGTTTGTTAGTTCACCTTTTTGGTTTAAAAATCATCATTTAATTTTATTCAAGAGAATAGAGGAAGAGTCTATAGAATTTTTTATTGATTTTTTTTTTAACTTGTTATTCTTCTTGATTAAAACCACTTATGTTTTCTCTTAAAGATCAGAAAAGAGAATCATAAAGGTTTATGGTTAAAATAAATCATGGTCAAATGTTGTTATTGGTGAACAACTTGCATATGGCATATAACTCTTAGTAATACAAGTTATCAAAGTTATACAAGTTATCAACATTGTATTCAATAAGATGCCCAATGTGTGTCAATGGTATTATGTGAAAGAAAAAAATTTACACTACTCTATATTAAAAATAATTTTAACAGGTAGGGCAGCCTTGTAGTTCCCTAATACCCACAGTACTTGCCCCCTTATATTACCTAATCTGCATACAGACAAGGCTTTGATCTTGCTCTATATTACTGTACAATTTTTTTCCAAAGAAGTGTATGAGCCACCATGTGTAAGGTGTGCTTCCCAAGGTGTTTGGAAATAATGCCTCTATCAAATGGTTTGCTACTTCTGAAATTTCTGTAGGTGCTCTTAGGACTTCTTTGCTCTTTTTAACCACTTCAATTCTGAACAGATTTTGATATAGCCATATGATATACTTCATGATTCTCTTTTTCCACTCTACAATGACCTTATCAAAGTCTTGTCCTAATGAAGCATTGATATGGAATATTCCCTAGGCATTTCATCATCAGTCTCCTTCCTACCACATTCTTTTGGATGGGATCTAGCTGCAATGAGTGCTTTTTCCTTGGCTTGGTTCCAACAGTGGCTTCTCCACTCTAATCATATTGTATTTCTTGGTGAACTCAACTTGCATTCTAACACAATTCCAGTTTCGTGGTCTCTAGGTCCACATAATATGTAGCAAGGATGGCCCGGTATGTTATAAATGTAATTTTGACAGTGTGGTCCCACATGCCACAGAAAGCATTTTATAGTCCCACTTTCTAATGGGTAGTGTGATAGAATCTTCCCCTACTTTGTCATACTGCAACGTTGTATACATTTTGAATGTCTATCGCAACTTGAAACTTGTGTTGAAAGCAACTTGATTTATCATTTTGCTTAAACCTTGCAAAGGCTTTTGTTGGTCTAAATCTCTACTTCTTTCTTTTCTTCTATCGTGTATCCTACTTCATTCTTCTCTTCTATCTTGTATCCTTGTTCCTATGGTTTTCTGGATAGTTCACCTCATCATGATTTTAGGTGTAGTGTGTCCTATAGTCATTAAACTTGCTAATATATCTTGGTGAAAGGTAGTAGTAGTATCCTATAGTCATTAAACTTGCTAAGGTTTCTTGGTGAATGGTCTTAGTGTGTCCTATATAGTCATTAAACTTGATAAGATTTCTTGGTGAAAGGTCATGAGAATTGATCTTTCCTCCTCCATCATCTGTGTTCTTGGATGTCTACTTCTCTTAGGGTCAATCATATACTTTGTATGTTGGAACCTCAATTAATTTCTTAAAGGTAATTTCCATTATTTTGAACTTTTCTTCCTATTCTTTATTTGCATCCATCATTGTGATATTTATCTTGCCTTCCCACTTCAATGGAAACATTGAAAGCTTCTTCGTAGGTCCTTGGCCTTATTGTTCTTATGTTCACTCATCCTTTTGTTTAGACTAGAGATGAACCAATGAATCTTTTCTACCTTAGGTGTGTGGTAGCTTCATTGGCTTGACAACCCTTTAATTATTGCAATCACATTTGACAACCTGTTCTCCAATTGTTGAACTTCAAAGGGTTTATTATCAAGGTAAGACCAAGTTTCCCTAAACTTCTCCACAATATCTCTCCATATTTGAAAAGGTTTTTCATATTCATGTTTTAGCACCATGCTAGTGTAGTGCCCCTAAGAAAGCCCTTGATTTGAGTCGATTTATATTGATGGTTTTCTTCTCCATATGCTTGCCACATTCCTTGTAGAATAAATAGGTGGCCATTTTGTTTCCAATACCATCATAGGTTGGTATTGTGGAAGGGTCAATAGTTATACTAGCTCTACCTCATTTGCAATCTCTTTCATGAGTCTAAGTTGTCTGATGGTACCTCCTCTACTTTTGTTACCCATATTTATGACCATGCCTACGATTTCAATTACAAGCAATATGCTCCGATGAATGATCTTGCCTCAAGTTATTTTTATGATTCTTTGTAGGCTTCAACCATTTGTACCAGCTTTGTTTCTCTTTTAGATTATGTGTTTCTTCTCTTCTTGGGTTTCTCCCTTTGTTATTAATTCTCCTTCTAGTCTCTTTCCCTTGTCTACCTCATTTATATTTAGGGTCTTGGCTAATCATAATAAGTGTTTCTCAAGTGGTATTTCTACTCCATGGTCCCGATTATCTTTCTCCTCTAAGTGCTTCCCCCCCTCTTGACAATTTTTTCCCTCAATGGTTGCAACTTCGATGGAGTCGTAAGATTGTCAAAGATGTTGGCATTGTGATGCTCAACAATTTTAAATATCAATCCCAAGGGTTCCTATAATACTTCATAGTGTTTGAACCATGGTCTGTATTTAGAATCTTCTCTTTGGAGTCTATTGGCCCCGTTTTTTCTTTGGTATATACAACGTTTCTTATGCAATCTCATTAATCTTACAAATGGCATCCCTTCTCTATGCACGTAGGATGACATAGTTTAGCTTCTTTATCTCCAACTTGACTTCAAAATGCCCTAAATAACTCTCTATTAACAAAATCCAAGGCCTTTAGATCTATTTGAATGTACCCCCCGCCCCTGCCCCCCACAATGTCAAGTGTTTTTGTGACCATTGTTTTCAACAAACCTTCTTGGTTCCTACAACCACAATCTAACATATAAATATATCATCCATGTTGATAAGTTTCACAACTATGCATCATTTTAAATCTAAATAGATTGTACACTCGAACAAATGTATCTGAATACATATCTTAATATCCTTCTCCAGATCCAAAAGTCAACATAGATTGTGATCAATATTTAGAAGAAATTATTAAATCAAAAGAAGTTAAAGCTATTACATCTCCAACTTATATAGTCTCTTTAGGTAGGCCAAGTATATATCACAGAAGAGGAAAATTCATTTATTTTGTTTTCATATCAATGCAAGAACATATGTGTGACATGAACCTTAACAATCTTTTCAAGATCTTTCTTTGACAATTATTTCAACCAAGGTGAATTTTTTATGTTTTTCTTTGTTGGTATTTCCACCTCTAACATGATATTTTGGCATTTTCCATATTCATATGGTGAAAATGCTCAAATCAATATCTTGGTCTTTTCCATGTAACATTTGTATGACAATACTCAACAAAATATGAGTACTATATCTTTTATTTCAATATTTGAAGGATTTCCTAGTATCTAAGTAAATTTCTTCCAATCAACTGCAAATATGTTGCCTTTCATAAATTTGTCTAACCTTAACAATTAGCAACTATGTTGATTCTTCATGAAATTGTTCCTAATTAAATTTATGAATTCCCTCATAATTGTAGGTGGTTTTATGTTAATTATGACGACATATGTTTATATAATTATGATAATGTTGTGACGGTGTACTTTAACATGATAACCATATTGCTAGACATACATGATGTTGATGTACAATGATGTAAAATGGGTTAGATAGCCTATGGTTTGTAATATCCATGATGCTATTGTGATGCATATGGTATGATGATCATAATATTTTGATGATGAGGTCATGTTGTTCTATGTTATTCGTGACAATAGTATGATGATGGTGTTATAATGATTATCATAACGCATGGTGATTATATAAGTTTAATTTACAATCTTATGATGGCATGAATTTATTAAGTTGAAGTGGGATTAGTGCATGGATGACAAGTGTAATCCATGCAAATGAAATTTATTATTATAAGGGGAGGAGACAGGACTTCATGGGGGTTCTTCTTAACCTAGGGGTTGGGGGATTTTGGAGGTATCATATGGGTGTAGGGTAGTGGTTGAATGCATGAGGATGTTGTGAGGATTACTTGATGGTGGTGAGGAGGATTTGACGGGAACAAGCATCCATCTCTAGTTGATTCTGAGGAAGGAAAGAAGATGATATCAAGCATATTTTTACTAATTGAGGGCTTGGGGACTCTTAGTTATAGATTGAAGGGTAGGTTGGGTGGAGATTTTTACCCCCACACTTTTTTTTCTAGTCATTGTTGCTATTGATAGTGATAAGTTATTGTGGTGCACTCCTGTAAGTCAAGTTTTTCTTACTTCATTTTCAGGTACGTTCCTTAACTTCCTTCTATTTTAGGTACTTCAAGTAATTTAAGTTATAAGTAAAATAAATGTGTTTTGTGCTATATTACACAAGTAATTGTGAATTCTATTTGGTTTTAAGTATCATAAAGTATGCACGACAATAGGTTTCACCCAATTCTAATGTTCCGAGAGAGAGATATGGTGATTTTCCAAAAACTTGTTGTTTTTGTTCCTTTCAAGAGAATGAAAGTGTCCTTTTACATGTTTGATTTTCTAGAACTGACTCTGAAATTCATGCCAAAAACATTATGGTTCGTCTTCTTATTTGTGTAATGGATCTCACTCAATTTAGATCTCTCAAGATCCATAAATAACAATTTTACTCAGAGCACATGTTTGAGACTAGTTTTTTTACTAGTAAAAAAACTTAACTTCCATAGGATAACTCTGAACTTGTAATGAATCAGGACATGAAATTCATACCACAGATATTTCATTATGTCCTTGAATGGCCTTCCAAGTTTCTCTACTTTATATGTCCCTGAAAAATTTTATAGCAAAAATGCCAAGATGATTCATTTTGGAAGCATCCAAGCTTTGATACCAAATGATATGAACAAAATCTTTAAGATATCATAAGAGACAAGAGTACACACAATGTACAGCAATGTAAATGTAAAACACAACTCCAATATGGATAAGAAATATAAGTTACATAATAACTCCTACAAAATAGGAGATCCTTCTCCAATTACCCCAAGACATTCCTATAATCAATTTCACATTTTCCCTCAACAAGTGGATACATTACATCTATATATGTATTCACTCATTGCACATGAGGTCCCTTCATTAGGTCGGCCATTATTACATATGCATTTACTTCATTACATAGATACGTAGCCCCATATGTTCCCCCCTAGGATTATATCATATACATTTAACCCCATATATGCCTCCCCGGGATTATATAATAAACATTTAACCCCATTTATGCCCCTTTTGGGCCATAATGTAATATTTTGTACTCTAATGTCAATGGAGGATTTGAATCTCTCTATGTACTTTGTAAGCAATCATCAATGTTAGTGAATAAATAAACCAAGGCTTCAATAATTATCTTTCTATCATATAATTTTATTGAAGAATTGTGTTACGATTGGAGTTTTTTATGTGTGATTTGATCTATAAACCCTAGATTGCTCGAGTAGAGGAGGAAAATTCCTAAGAGGAGGATCATTAGACACTTGGATGAGGGAACTTATCCCTAGGATCATAGGACCATGTGTAATGCCTATTTTAATTAAATCACCCAAAGACACTCGTTAACCTATTTTAGTCACATAGGTTTGAGAGAGTATTAAAGAAAAGGGAATAATTGAGTACTAATATCACTAGGAGTAGAAAGGTACATCGCTTCAATGTTATTAGATCATCAGTAGACTATAGAAGTCCATTGGAGAAGATATCAACAAGCATGCAAAGCATGTGAGCCTTATTTCACCTTGCATGCGTCAATAACCAGTTAGGTTTGCATGCATGCAAAAGTTAAAGTCATGCAAACCCTAAAATCTATATAAGATGATAAGTTGAACCAAAACGGGATCCAATTTTATTATTCAATTTTGATATTGGTTTCAAGAGCTCGGCAGTAGAAACATCAGCATTGAGTTGGTTTTGAGAGCGTGAGTCCCTAGCCGACAAGTGTTTTCGACAATGAGACTTATCTTCCCTAATCACTTTCAGGATAGATCACAAAGATATATAACCATCGATTCAAAGTATCCATTATCATTTAGAGATCCATCATACAAAGGATTGATTATCAAAGGGGACATGTATTTACTGTTGGGGGTGAAATAGAAACATTGAGAACAATTCGTGTTGATCTAGATAGACTCTATTTATTTTGCATGTCACTTTCATTCTCATCAGAAGGACCATATTACTATATATGGTGATTATCAAGGCCTCTCTTGCACACACGTATAAGTTACAAACAAAATCCTGTGGGAGTAAGGGAACCCTCCTATTTAGGTGAATCAATTTGCTAGTGTCCTTAAAGGATTAAAAAGCTCTGCATTTGTCCATAAATTTCTTCATGAGATCTATACTACATCATTTGGAAAGTTTCGACATTGTCCTCCAAGTACTGAAGCTGCTACAAAGGAAACTATCATCAAAGGAGGACGATTTTCCTTGCATGGGAATCTCAACTGAGTGGAAATGCGTTTTGGGAGTTGAAGTGGATGCATGTCATGCATGTATTTCTCGTATTGATCAAGTACTCAAGATATTAATTTTGTATGTACTTATAGTTTATTTGAAGCATCTTTCATTATAAAATTAATATTTTTCATATCTAGGATTAGCACACTATCTGGCTTTGCATGCAATTTCATTCTCAAAAGGTAAACATCATATAAACTCTATACCAATCAATAAAAACCACAAGCATATCAGTACAAGAACACAAAATATCACTTAGGGATATTACATTGGTATTAGAGCATGGTCCTCGCCAGTTGTGGGATTGAACATGAATAGTAGATGAATCCAGAAGACACTACTTTTGTGACATACATAAGAAGAAGGGGTAGGTACACAGAAGATTCCGATCTAGAAGAATTCAACATAGAGGATATGACAAATTCATAGGATGGTAAGGGAAAAGGAACCTCAGAATCGGAGGATAGGATGGAATTCCATAGCCTCGTAAGTTCTTTAAATGACTTGTCCAAAGGACAAAAAGAGATGTTACAGGAAATAAACAGGTTGGTTGATAAACCAAGGAAATATTAGTACAAGCTACTGGAACAGGGAGATAGGGTATCCACTAGTAACAATGGGAGACATGAATATACCACTATACAACATACTCCTCACATATACAACAAGCCTTCCAGGCCTACCATGCCTCAATTTTTAGAGAATCCCACAGCAACACCGATTATACCGGAAAAGCCTGTGGATCAATTTGGACTCGGGACCTACAAGATTATGTGCCCAAGAGCAAGCCTCCACAAAAACCTACCAACCTGCCATAAAACAAGGAAAAGATAGTTATGCGGAAGGAATGGTTAGACAAGAACACACGATGGGATTTGAGAAGGAAAAACTTATGTTTCAACTGCAAAGATTCGTGGGTACCAGGCCACAGATGTATGGGTAAAGGAAAGGTATACCTCGTTGAAGTAATTTCATGTAGAAATGAGAAGATAAATTGGAGAAAAAACTGGATGGAGAACTAAATAGTACAAAATTGGAACAATTGCCACAGAACACAACTATTGCTACCCTCACATGAGTCCCTGCCTTCCATATTATTAGGATCAGGGGAAGTGTCCAGGGATAGTGTGCCATTGTTTTGATTGATTGTGGGGCCACCCACAACTTTATATATGCCTCTTAGGTAGAGAAGAAAAGATGTACCATTGAGAAATTTGAGGGATTTATCATTGTCATGGCTGGAAATCACAGGATGAAACTCACATAGAGGATACCTCAGTTATAGGTACAACTTGGGAATTATACATTGGTCAATGACTTCTATGTGGTAGGTGTGCTACTAACACGAGCATTATTTTGAGATTACAGTGGTTGTACGCAATTGGGAAATACTCAACAAATTACTAAACATTAGAGATGGAGTTCTTGGCACCATATGGAAAAAGGGTGGTCCTAAGGAGAATGCCCAATGAAGCTTCAATTTTAGCTACAGAAAAAGAGATTACCACCGTATTCAAGCATGAGGACAATACTTGCACGATAAAATGGCCAACTCCGGCACATAAGACTTCAAGAAAGGGCCAGTGGTATGAGAATAGATTTCCAGGTATACCTCCAAACAAAGGTATGATGTGCACCAGGGAACGAAGACGAGGATCCAAATCTAGAATGTTTAATCCTCACAAGTACCCAAGGATATATAAGGAGTGTATACAGAGCATGGGTGAGAAGAAACATCAATTTGAAGAAAAAGAAGAGTCACCTCACAGTAGAATATACTGGTTGATGAAAATGGACAAGAATAAACAAGGACAGATGGTTCAATATATCGTTGGAGATTGCTTGAGGACAAGCAATTTCAAGCGGGGAGGACTGTAATGTCCTCTTTTAATTAAATCACCTAGAGACACCCGTTAACCTATTTTATTCCCATAGGTTCGAGTGGGTAATAAAGAAAAGGGAATAACTGAGGTCTAATATCACCAGGAGTAGAAAGGAACATCACTTCAGTGTTATTAGATCATTAGTAGACTATAGAAGGCCATTGGAGAAGATATCAACACGCATGTGGAGCATGCTGGCCTTATTTCACCTTACATGCGTCAATAAGCAATTAGGTTTGCATGCATTCAAAAGTTAAAGTCATGCAAACGAAGATAAGTTGAACCAAAAAGGGATCCAAGTTTATTATTAAATTTTGAAATTGGTTTCAAGAGCTCGACAGCAGCAGCAGTAGTGAGTTGGGGTTGAGGTTGTGAGTCCCCAGCTGGTAAGTGTTTTACGCAATGAAACTTATCTACCCTAATCACTTTCATGATAGATCACACAAATCTATCACCAGTGCTTCAGATTATTCATTATTCTTCAAAGAAACAACATATAGAGGATTGATCATCAAAGGGGCCATGTATTTACTATTGGGGGCAAATTGGAGACACTGAGAACAATTTGCGTTGATCCAGATAGACTCTATTTCTTTTGCATGTCACTTCCATTCTCTTTGCAAGGACCATATTATTATATATGGTGATTATCAAGGCCTCTCTTGCACACTCGGAGAAGTTACAAGAAAAATCATGTGGGAGTAATGGTTCCCTCCTATTCAGGTGAATCGATTCGCTAGTGTCCTTAAAGAGCTCCAAAGCTCTGCATGTGTCCATCAATTTCTTCAAGAGATCCATACTACATCACCTGGAAAGTTTTGGCATCATCCTCCAAGTACTGAAGATGCTACAAAGGAAATGATCATCAAAGGAGGATGTTTTTCCTTGCATGGGCGTCTCAACTGAGTAGGAAACATGTTTTGGGAATTGAAGTGGATGCATGGCATGCATGTCTTTCTTGTATTGATCAATTACTCAAGCTATTAATTTTTGTATTTCCTTGTAGTTTATTTGAAACATATTTCATTATAAAATTAAGATTTGTCATATCTAGGATTAGCACACTATATGGCTTTGCATGCAATTTCATTCTCAAAAGATAAACATCATACAAACTCTAAACCAATCAATAAAAACCACAAACATATCAATACAATAACACAAAATATCAGATGGGGATATTACACCATGTGATATACACCTTGGAGGTTGGACACTTGACTTGAGGATACTTTGGTTGAGGAGCATACTTCTTGAAGGTTGGCGATGGACTTTGACACATATGTTAAGAGTAGCATTAGGCACATGAGAATAAATTTTGCACAATTAAAATAAGAGCACCTTGCATGAAGACACTTGGATAACAAACCACTGTGGAATATGCAACATTTGACTAACGACTTGCTGGAGAGTGAACCATATTGGAGGGGAGCATTAATCCAAAGGAGGATCATGCATGGAGGGAATTTCACTTTGAGCATTGGATAAACCCTTATTTGACACATGTACATCCTTCTATTGTAAATCTCTCCATGTGGGGTTGTATTTTTATTTACTTGTATGAACTTATGTCCTTGTTTTGTATTAGCCTGCCTACATATATGGTTAGTTAAGAATAATTAATAAAGGGAGGAGAGAGCTCTTGATTAATTATCATTATTGTATTGTATTCTTTGTATTGTAGGGAGAAATACGTTAGGGTTCATGAGGAAACCATGAGAGCATGATATTAGGGTTCATGAGGAAATCCTAGGAGAAGATAAGAAGAGAGATATAATTTGGATGTTCTTGGAGAGATTGCTCGCAATACACCTTGGATGTTCTTGGAAAGATTGCTCTTATGTGATAGCATGGTTTTCTCTTGTGATGCTAAATTTTGTACCATGCATGTAAACCCTAAGGAAGAACATGATACTACAGATGATGATGGTTATTATGGCCCTTGTTGTACCACCATGGTTTCTACCCTAGTAGAAGACATGGAGAATGGAGCTAACACCTTACATGATTTTGTGAGAATTGAGGATATTGAAATATCATGGAGAGACTAGCTATGGGTCTTGAGCTTGGTGTGATGCCTTGCTTGGAAAAAGACTCATTTGTTGTATCCTTAATGTTCCATGAAGATCTTGGTGATTTTCTTGATGCAAGAGTTGAAGACGTTTGAAGACTCAAACCCTAGGATGGACATGCAAATTTGGAGGCTAACACTGGAATTAATATCTTGACATGTAATTTTGTGATGCAACATGGCTAGGGTTTGTAAATCCTAAGGAAGACAATAGTGTTAGCTATGGAGAGCCCGTGTTGTACAAGTTTGTTGTATGTGTCAATGAGGACTTTCTAGTGTTGATGTTGTTAATACTTTGAGCAATAATGAAAAACTATGAACTTTAAAACTTTTTATCAATCAATCACTGCACATAGGAATATTCATAAACAAATTAGCCACATAAATCATTCAACCGTATGAGACAAGATGTACCTTGGGAAAACCCTCCAATATAGAGGATGAAAAAACCAACAATTATTTGAGTATAATAGATAGACTTGCAGAGAATGGTTTACAACAATAGAGAGGAGAGATCCAATACAAAACTGTGATATCCCTCAACAGTAGAGAAGAGAGATCCAATACAAAAGTGTAATGAACTTTCCAAGTGCCCAACACTTTAATAACAAGTCAAAACACCTAGCATGCAAAAGGTAGTGAATAGAAGCTTCAAGAATGCTCCTCGGATCATGACATAGTAAATAGACAAAGAGGAGCATCAATTGGGAGCATTATAATCCCTCCATGAAAACATTAGCGCCCTCCCAACACTAGTGCTAAGTTGGCACCTAGGATTCTCCACCATGCACAATATATGTTCCCTTCCTTCCATAGCTAGCTTTAACTGAAAGTAAACTGACATGAAATGAATTTCCACAGACTTGAACTGAACTAAACTTCAACTAAACGCATGCCCACTAAGTTGGGGGGGATAATTGAAGGTTATAGTGCTTCACCTTTAGCACTATCCACGCAAATCACTTATTTACTATTATTAACTTTGCATGGATCTTCTTAGTTAACTGAATGTTGATCACTTAGTTAACATACTATCTTAAATGCCATCAGTGCTTCACCCTTAGTGTCTTCCATGAAAAACATTTGCATGGACCACTGTAAATTTCTTTTAATTAACTGAAACACATAAGCTTTAATTGAAGCACTGATTGAGGCATTCATATTTAATCGAATCTTTACAACTGCATCGTACTTAGCTATCTTTAGGCACTTAGAATTCCATATTTCTCTCTCTCTATGCTTATCTCTTTATCATTTATCATTTATTGCATGGTCCACATGTGTATTTATTTATCCATCTTATCATATTATACTCAGAAGAATTGTCACACATATTGATGGTCATATATATTACCCCGGGCTATATAGTCATATGCTAAAGCAATTCACTCTAGAGATTATCAGTCTTTAGAGGAGACTTAATAGCTTTATCCATCTCGAATGATCATGGCTAGTAATATATCACATAGTATCACTACTTTACCAAGTAAATCATGCCACCTCAACAAATGTAGGTACACCTGAATGAGTATCCATTTTTTGGATGACTTCATTGGGATCATCACTTGATACAACACAAGTCTCTAGTCTTGATACAACACAAGACAATCTCTAATTTGAGGAGATCCATCTCATAGGGTACCGTCTATGAGAATCATTGACTTGATACAACACAAGTCCAGACATGATACAACACAAGTCTACAGTCTTTATACAACACAAGAACTCAATCTTGATACAACACAAAATCACAAGACTAGCATCCCACCTCAACACATGAGGATATAAATAGGACTTGATACAACACAAGTCTAAAGTCTTGATACAACAGAAGATCACAGTACTAGCATCCCACCTCAACACATGAGGATATAGATAGAACTTGATACAACACAAGTCCAGAGAAAGACTCCTGATGTTGTACCAACAATAATAGCATGTAGAGGATATTTGGTGAAGCAACCAACTTTATTTGGGTGTGATTCCTATCTACGAGGAGTAGGTAGCTAAGGATTTCTTATGGTTTCCCTAGCTAGGGTTTGAAGAGCTTGACTTGTACCAACCTTTTGATAAAGTAGTGGTGTGTATTTTTGCTTGGCACACACACACACACAAGAAGTTTCCAATTGTCCAAATATTATGTACATGAATATTTGATTTTCAGCTTATGTTATCTTGTTGAGTAAATTTGAATCCTCGTTGTTCATTCATGTTGATTTGGCATAATATATAGCTAAATTGGTTAAGTGATTTAACACATGCCTAGGAGATGGAGGTGTAGATTCATTGTAGTCATAATAGGTTATAATAAGACATTTCATATATGCTATATGCCTTGAAAAGTGTGCCCTAAGCATAATGCCATTATGGTCAGGGATAATTTTAGGGGCGAATTTTAGCCTAGTGGGCTATTTTTCCATGTTTTTCTCCCAAAAAAAATNTATCGCCAATCATTTTATATTTGGGGTTTTAAGAATTGGTAATATTCGCCAACATTTATACAGTTTTAAATAAGTACGGTTCCTTAAAATCATCCCTGATTGTGGTACTGAAACACATTCTCTTAGGTTGCCAAGTGAAATTGGGTTGAAGAGAAGTAAAATATCACATTGTTTCCCCTAGTAAGATAGCATGTGTGGGACAATGTGGAGTTTAGTCCCCATCCATCCGTGTTCAGATCCCATGGGGGGTGACCTTGATGGTATCATATATAGGAAACTTGTCCATGCGAGGCCCACTATGTAATCCTTTGGTTATGTTCATGAGTAGTTATACACACAAAAGGATCATTATTATAATTTAATATTTGAAATCAACTAATGATGAAAACTCATAGGGATTAGATATGAGAAACCTCAAGGAAATGAAATGAAATTCATAATTACATTAATTGTTTGATTCTCTAATTTTCTAGATTATGTGCATGTAAAGCAACAAGCAATGTGTGTGTGCTAACTAATTTCAACCTTACTTAGTATTAACTTCATCTATAAAAGGGAAAACCATTTTACTTTGAAACAAATTAATGTGATAGGAATTTTTTTCACTTTTCTCATTTTTAAGGACTCAAAAAGTGGTTTTCCAATCAAAATGAGGACAAACAAATGATAAGTCCATAAGACCCTTCTCATATTCTCTTTACAAAAACACAAAATTTAACTAACAAACTTCAAAAAGATGTATATTTACTAAAAAGATAATAGAATCTACTCCAAAAGAGGTAGTTCCAAGACCAAGAATATTTCACAAGTAATTTTTTCCTTATTCATATCATCTATAGATGTAACTTTTAATAATTATTCCTTGTAAACCTTACTATTGGTAAAGGAAATAGTCATGAACAAATTTCAAGTCGTCATCAGAATGGTCAAGCAAGTGAATTTACAATTAACCACATTCATTAAAATACTAAGTTCTTAGAACATATTGCAAAAGCACAACAATATCATACATTATAAATCGACCTAGGATGCTTGCTCAAGGTCCAAACTTAACACTGTATAATCCTATTTTTTTAATGGAAGAGAAGGCCTTAAAAATTTTCTAAAGAGAATTAATCAAGCATTGTTAAAGATTAAACATGTGTTTTTTTCTTGATCACATACATAGAATAATTAATTAACTGAATTAACCTCTATTTATGTCTTTGAAATACAATCACCAACTGAACTCCATGTTGTACTATGATTTTATTAACAATCAATTTGACAATCAGAACAACCATGCCAATGTAATAGATGTAGAACATACAATGCCCTAGTCAGAGTAACAATAGCGATGAGTAGGACTTAAAAAATGGTTGATAACAATGCATAAAGAAAAGGATATCATAGAAAGGATCCCTCACCCACATCATGGGAGTAAAAGGGCGCATTTCAACATTAGAACACAAGTAAATTCTTGGCTATCCATAGCCAAAGAAGGTGGCTTTGATGTTTCATTCAATAAACTATAACTGGATTTGGATCTTGCAATGTACCCCTTTCATTGATTTATCAATTAAAAATTTAGAGGGTCCAAATCACAAGGAAAGGATGTGAACCATATATGTGACAACAATCGTGGTCTTAAATGAACAAAAAAACACAAGTAAATTCTTGGCTATCCATAGCCAAAGAATGTGGCTTTGATGTTTCACTCTATAAACTATAACTAAATTTGGATCTTGCAATATGCCCCTTTCATTGATTTATCAATTAAAAATTTAGAGGGTCCAAATCACAGGGAAAGGATGTAAACCATATATGTGACAATAATCGTGGTCTTAAATGAACAAAAAATTTAATCATGGTTTGTTGGGTTGTTGAAAGTGGGACCCTATTATCACCCCCACCTAGGCTCAACTCTCTTTAATTACATGTCATGGTCATTCTTGTGTTTTCTCCAATGCTTGAGAAGAGCGAGTTGACCCTCTTGCAAGTCTTCGATGACTTTGGTCAAACAAAGATCTCCCACTTGTAGCCTCTTAACCAAAGATTGACTTCCATAGCATGGCAAGATGTTACTTATTAAATATTTCACATGGAATAATGACCAAAATACAAAATTGAAATGATACTTAAATATCTCAAAACCAAAAAGGATCATGGCCAAAGATAATGATAAGAAACTAAAGCAAAGTCATATCTTTAAAAAGTTCGCCCAAAATAGCGCACTAGTGAAAAATGGTGGGGGAAAGCCCAATGACCCGAGGTCCATTCCAGGGGCTCAAGCAATGCCCTTGATTGCTACATGAATATCATGGAACATACTTTCCTCTGGGAAAAAAAGTCACATCTTAAAAACCAATGGCTTGAGACTGTAATACTCTATGAAATAAAAAATGTCAAAAGCCAAAAGTTAATGGCGATCGATACTTATGAAAATCATATCTCCTTTGGGCACAATAAGCATTTTTTAATTAAGTAAGCCAATATAGCTCTTATTAATAAACAAGTACTTCGTGTAGTAGATAAATTCCAACTTTTAGGTTTTACTCACCCTAAAATCAAAGTGTTGAAAGGTATTGCTCCACCTTAGATTCATAAGTTTCTTGAAACTTCAATTCAATGTATTTAAGTACATGGATCTCCTTTGGGGTTCGATTTCACCAACCCCTACCTCAATGTTGTATGCAACTTAGGCTCCACTCAAATTATTATAGAAGATATGCCAAGCATACCATGGGGCATCAATTAGCTGATTAATCCCACTGCAACAATGTTATGTCATCATTTTCCCAACCCTTCTTGGATTATCTCAAAATTGGCTTCTCTTCACAATCTTTATTGTATACTCATGGTTTTTTATAGGTCTAAAATGTGTATATTCTAGTCACCTTGACAATTCTAAAATAATAATAATTATTTGTTTTTAAGGTCATATCCAAGCCAAATGCCAATTTGGTGTATGAGACTTCCCCGTTTGTGGGATAAGGAACCCCTTTTGCACAACAATGTAACTGCTAAAGTCTACAAATGTGTAAATACCCTACCCCCTCGATATTTGAACCTATGACCTCCTAGGAAAAAACGCATGTTCTTAACCATTAAGCTCATTCTAGATGGGTATATTCTAGCCACCCTACATTGATTTTTTTTATAATAATTCCACGCCATCTAATACATTTCAAAGTTTTCTAAAGCTTTAAGTCAATTTGGAAACCCTGAAGGTTTATTTGGAAACCACTGAGACCCAAGCATGGTATAACATTAACAAAACCATGACCTAGCTAAAACAATGAGAAAAAAAATGATTCATTTGGATAAACTTTATCGGATGCTCACACCCTTCGCCTTAAGGGCTACCCTTTGCTGGGTCGCATGTCGCTTTAGTACTCACGAGGTAAAACTATGTTTAGAGCACCTAGGTGGGCCTAATGGTTAAGAACATGTGTTATCTCCCTGGAGGTCACAAGTTCAAAACCGGCAGGGGTAGGGTTGCTCATTGGCCCGCTGTGACGAGGCTCGAAGGGTAGGCGAGCCCTTTTGGGATAGAAACTCACCCCGATGGGCTTCGAGACATCTTGACTCCTACTAAATCACAAATTACTGGTATATATCTGGCTTGCGAGCTGTTGGATATACTCTCACCCCGGTGGGCTTTGCGACATCTGGACCCCTACTAAATCACAAATTACTGGTATAAATCTGGCTTGCGAGCTCTTGGGTATACTCTCACCCCGATGGGCTTCGGGACATCTCGACCCCTACTAAATCACAAATTACTGGTATATATCTGGCTTGCGAGCTGTTGGATATATTCTCACCCCGGTGGGCTTTGGGACATCTGGACCTCTACTAAATCACAAATCACTGGTATATATCTGGCTTGCGAGCGGTTGGATATACGCTCACCCCATAGGCTTCGGGACATCTTGACCCCTACTAAATCACAAATTACTGGTATATACCTGGCTTGCAAGCTGATGGATATACTCTTGAGAGGTTACTATTCCCGTGATTGAAAAAAAAACTATGTTTAACCAGTTCTTTGTCCCATTTGGCTGCTTTCATATTTTCAGCACGATTCTAGATTCCACCGTGTCTAACCCATGAATTGGTGATCAATCCCTGATTGTCCCGTAGAACAGAGGTCTGTCATGCCATACCAGACGTGTCGTAACAATTGCTTAAATATCATCTATGTATCATTACACATTCATTTCTCGTCAAAATGGCTAGAAGAAGTTCAGAAAAATTGGAAGCCATTTTCTTTCAACCCTTTTTGATATACGAATGGCAGGGCCGCGGGTGCTTTTAAGTTTCTCCGAAAAAATCTGAACCAATAACGCGACTGTACAGCAGTGCGGCAGCAACAGATTCATGATATGACATGTGAGTATGAACAAAACGAGGATAAAAGACAACTAAAACGCACCGTTTTACCGGCAAATTTTTATAAAAACTGGCTAAAATTGTTTTTGGAAATTGTTATTTCCACAATTTTAGCAATCGGAATTGCATGTCCCATACTAAATCATCTATTTTAAAACTACCTGAAATTATGCTGAATACTAAATCATCTATTTTAAAACTACCTGAAATTATGCTGAAATTGTTGTTTCCACAATTTTAGTAATAGCAATTGCATGTCCCACTAAATCATCTATTTTAAAACTACCTGAAATTATGATTTGAGCAGTTCAAATTGCCATTTCAACACAAATTGTTCTGCCGGATTCCGACACGTTTTGGTCAGCACTTATAGGGCTCCTGAATAGAATCCTATAAAGGATTAAAAGCACTTCTGGCATTGGAAGCCCTAAAAAGTTTGAAATGAATGTAAACAGAGACGTAGATTCAGATATAGCTGGTAAAAGATGCCTTGTTACCTCAAAGAGGATCTCAACCATACAGTATGTGTACAGAATGCATATCAAGTGGAGGCATGATCCTGTAACATGATATAAACAATTAAACTCAAACAAGTATGTTCTCATTTAAGAATGCAACATCATCAGAATTTCATAAATGGTTATATATAAAGAATACATCAAAAGTTAATTCAACAAGTTAAAGTATAATTCGATTATGAGAGTATGCATGTTAAAGTATAATACGATTATAAGAGTGCTTGGATTATAAGATGTTCAATGGGCTAGGGTAATTGGTTGTAAGCAATGTTGCCAGGTATTTGGCTAATTCTGCTGGTAGGTTCCTAATTCAAATCACCTTAGGTAAGGCAGACTAATCGACATCGATGAGTTTACCAAATTATCAGGATGCAATCTAAGAATGCGAGGGAACGGCCCTTGGGTTTCCTGAAAGTTTATTGGAAAAGAAAAAACCTCTATAAGAATAGTTCTTCATTCAATCAAAATGGAAATTAAGAATAGAATCAAAATGGAAATTAGCTAACTTTGAGGTAAGAAACCTGCAGACAAAGAGCACTTTGAAAGCCTAGTTTTAACACAAAAGTAATTTTCCTTTCAAATAGCAAAAAGCTGCACCGTACATCTTCACCACATACTCCCTTCTCCATCAATACATTCTGCAAGATGAACTACTAAACCACAGTAGTGCATGCTGCCACATTTTCAGGCTTGACTATTTACATATATGTACAGCCAATGCAGAATGGCATGACTTTATAGGATAAACATTTCTGTTATGGAAACTTCAGCAGAAAAAAGCAAGAGTGCCTTCACTCCAGAGCATCCAAGTCTCCAGTAAAGAGAAGTCACTTACAAAGGCACCCCTCACCTTTGATCAAAGGAAAAAATATAAACACGACGCTGTACAAGAAATGGGTACAATTAGTGACTAAACTCTACATACAAGGCCTACAAGGCCCATCTCAAGTATTATCGAGAATCTGCTGACCCCATGGCAGGTATGTCATAAACTTCGAAGGGATTTGTTTCGACGCCGCAGTCCATCAAAGGCTTGTCTTCCAGCTGATCATCGTGGTCAAACACAAAATCAGGAATCTCCACCTGTCCCTTCTTAATGCAATCCCAGAGAAATTCTAGACGGTTTACATACTTCAATTTCGAGTATAAACTGCATAACACATCAAATATTGCATGACCAAATCTGCATAAATTAGTTTTAATAAATTATCTCAATCAAACTGCAAACTCAGATTAATACTCACCCTGCACTCAAGAAAAGCTGGCCAAGGGTTGCAAAAAGTAGTCTTGACTGAATCCCTGGATGTAGGAAATATACCAATTGAAGCCTTTATTTAAAAGCTGGAGGAAGTTCTTCATAGATCAACCACAATGTCGACACCCCAGGGCAGTTTTCACCTCTCTGTACGGATGTATGAATGTAAACAACATAATAAGGCCCTTCAGGAATTTCATTCAAGATCTTATGGTAAACATATTTCTGTAGCCTTTCACCACTGACAAGAGCAGCTGCAGACATAAATATAAATGGCATCTCTTAGTGGAAGGGGTGGATAAGCTGAAAGGAAGAGATACAGACCAAATTTAGATTAATGATTTATTTAATACGCTTTCAAACCATTGCACTTCATATAAAAGGAAAACATCCCAATCTCAACCATAGCAAGCATAGAATGGCGAAAGGCAAACAGGAGCAATCAAGTAACTGACAGAATAGCCACTAACAATTAAATTACAATGAACCAACTTAAATCAATAAACTAAAGGGATTGAATTTTGAATTTGCCAACGAATGGGAAAAAAACATTGAACTACAAGACCCAGCAAAACCAGACAACCCAGTTAAACCTATTGGACACCAAAAACCTTTTGTAGCATCAACTAAGAAACCGAAACATTCTCCTCCATAACTATCTTTGCCAGTACCCTAGAAACAGAATAGAAAGTGACCACTCAGATATCCAGATAAGGTTAACTCGTGGAATTTCAATATTGCCAAGGGACCACTATAATATAATTGTATCCTCCTAACAAAATGGAAAATCGTATTGTTTATGGACTGCATGGGATTGAAGAAACGCTCACCTAAGTTGAAGACATGGTGCAGTTACTACACAATGAGACCCAATTCTGACAGAATTCATGTACTGGTCACCACAATAGATGCACAGATCAAGATACAAAGGGAAAAGAAGGGGATAGAAAAGAAAATTCCACATATCAGACATTGAAAAGAACTATTAGTCCCACTAACTACTAATTAAATACTCACTCTGAAAGCAATACTAACTCCTAATTATATCCTACTGTCAACAGGATGTTTTTCATAATCGGATCTTAATCTAATCTTTTCATTTATTTTCCTCTAGTTTAGGGTGCATGCTCCTTCAAGGTAGACATAATGAAAATATATATATCGGTATCCTATGAGAAACATGGGAATTAAATAATTTCAAAATAAGACTAATTGCAAATAATGTTCCACCAACCTACTAGTTCCCTAGGTTGAGATGGAGACATAAATTTTGTAATTAGGGGCTATGGGACCCAAAAGGACTTTAGTTTACCATATTCACATTTAAATGGGTCACAAAAATGATAAATGCTATGAAAATTAGGTGTGGCATGGGTTCATGAAGACACTTGGAAGCTTGTGGAGCCTTTGGATGACTAGATTCCCCACACACTTGACATTATATTCATCCAAATTCGAACACATGGGTAATGTAACGTTATTGGAGGGTGATGTGGTGTCAAATATCATATAATGACTCATGAGCCAAAGAAATCGAATAGGTAAAGGAGAGTAACTCCCATGGAAGAGGAAGAGACTAGAAGACAAGGTGTGCCACTTGGAAGGAGATTCCATGCATTCTATGACAACAAATGATGAAAGATTCTATGACAAGTATGACAAATTCAGACCTGATTGCAGACATATGACAAATCTGACATCACAGGGCTAAAAATTGCCACCAAGAGGTTGAATTTGGGAGTTAGAGGCAGCGATTCAAATTGGGGAAAGAATGGGAGCATGAAGAAGACAGGTGTCATGAAAGTTACTAAACCACTAAGATGAGTTGGAGGAATCCCATGGAGGTATATTCGACCTTAGGAGGCCTCATGAAATTAATAAAATGATGTCATGAGGAAGGAGAATATCTTTTGATCATTTGTTAATTGGCCTTTGGCATTTTGGAGAGCTTTTGCTTGTTCATTGCACGGTGAGTGTTCACTCCTGCTTGTGAACCAATTTTGAGGGAGTTGGATTCCTTTCCAAGTTGGTTGATGGAGAGGCCATTCAGACCTCTCATTGGAGCTTAATGAAGGAGTTTTAGTTGCAGTTTGAAGGTCCATATAGTCGAATTCTCATCTATCTCCCTATTCTCTCATTCCTTCTTCTCCATTCCCCCACACTCTCATGTTGAGGGCGCACTTGTTGGAGTGGTGCTTGCGCTTTGCTGAGTATAGTTGATGCCCAAGCTGTGAAATATGATGTATGGCTTTGTAATTTCATGTCCATATCCTCTGTAAGACGAAATATCATAAATACATGTATGAAAGGCTTGCATTCCCATGCTCTTGAATAACTAGTTTTCATGGATTTGGCTTCAATCTTGAAGTAGTTTTATATCAGATTTGTATGAGGACTTTTCTCTGATTTTGATGATGTTGGGGAAGCCATATATTATGTAAGACTCTATACTTTCATTCCCATATTCTATTCAACTCGAAATCCAAGAAACTCATGTGTGAAAAGCTTGCATTCTCATGCCATTGTATCACTAGTTTTCATGGATTTTGGCTTCAATCTTGAAGTAGTTTTATACCATATTTGTATGAGGGATCTTTTATGAGTTGGCTGATGTTGTGACAGCCATATATGATGTATTACTCTTTAATTTCATGTCCATATGCTCTGTGCCTCGAAATCCAATAAACTCGTGTGAAAAATTTGCATTCCCATGCCATTGAATGACTAGTTTCCATGACTTTGGCTTCAATCGTGAAGGAGTCTTGTATCAGATTTGTATGAGGGATGTTCTCTGAGTTTGATGATGTTGTGACAGCCATATATGATGTGTTACTCTGTAATTTCATGTCCCTATTCTCTGTGGGTCGAAATCCAAGAAATCCATATGTGAAACTCTTACAATTCCATGCTACTAATTCACTAGTTTTCATGTATTGGACTCCCATACTGAATGAGTTGTATACAAGACTTGTATGAGGGGATTTCTATGGTGTTTAATACTGTTAGGGAAGCAATTGTTATGTTGTATATGGTCTCTATATGTCACATCCTGATATGAGCCTTTAAGTCTACCTTTCATATGTCAAAATCAAGCTAGTTATGCAATTTCCCCATGAGCAATTTCAGTGAAAGTTATCAAACGAATGTGGAACTCTATAACCAATTTGCGGAACTAACAACCATGTGTAATGACAGTCCATGAGGTCTTATATCAGTCCCCATACTCTGCTTACAAATTTGGGAAGTTCGTACATGAGTTGGGAAGCCCAGTTGATTTACACCGTAGGGGGGATTTAATCACAATTTCCTAGTACTTTTGGCATTTTTGTCATTAGCCCCAAACAAGGTTTCAGAGGTCTAAAGTCATATACAAAGTGTCCATAAACCACCTTGGTATGTTTTAAGGCTCACCATACCATTACCTTTCAAATTCGGGACCACTTGGTGAAAGTTGGAACCCTCTAAAGTCATGACTAGTTAAGCTCGAATTTTGCCCAATTTGTAATTTTCTCCAAAATTCCAAAAAGGGGACATTACAGTGGTATCAGAGCATGGTCTTGGCACCTATTGAAGTTATGGATGATAAGAATGAATTTAAGAAACTCATTGAGTCATATTTTGATGATACGACCAAGCAGCGTATGCAAGGGTTCAAATTGATGGCCAGCCAACTTAGGAGTAAGTTGGAAGCAAGGGGTAGTAGTAGTTTCCATAATGGAGAGACACATAAGACAATTATTTTTGAAGACTTTGATGATTGGTTGGATGGATTTAGACACAATAAGGCAGATTTGAACTCATTAAGGAACAATCAGCAATCCACAAGTATGGAGGAGACCAAGCAGCGACTAAGTTTTGTGGGTGGTGAAGCAGAAAAAGCATTACATCATGAGAATCGAAAGTCACTCCCAAGTGAAAAAGATGAGAAAACATCACATGAGAATGAAGAAGAGTCCCTTGAAACTATAGAATATCATTGCAAGACACATTCTACTATGGACATGGACCAAAATGCATCTACTAATGGAGGCTTGAACTGTGAAGGAGTACCTACTAATGGGTGCTCACAACTCTATGCTTGTGACATAGAGATCAGATTTGAAAGTGTTGCTACAAGCCAAATTTCTCATGAGCATGAAGATGAATACCTTGTGGCAGATAATGAAGAACCAAGATCAACTTTCCCATCACCACTTGAGCTTTAAGAAGTTGATCAAATCAAGAAGAATAAGAAGAGGAGGTTCACTCCCATGAACCATCCCTCATTGAAGGGTCTTTGAATATGAGTGAAAGGAATATCCATGAGGCCATTAGCATAGTTCATGACACTAAAGCATTTGTATCAAATTCTTGTTGGAAAGTTTCTTCATTGGAGGTGCCATTTTTCCTTGAAGACATGGAGAAGATTCAAAGAGCAATGTGCACAATCGAAGGTAATTTCATGTCTTTTCTTTTTGATAGAAACAATTTGGTTGAGATTAATGAATGGTTACATGAAGCATACTTGAATGATAATGAGGATATTCATAAGCTCAAAACTCAAAATGAGCAACTTCTTAAGAGGTTGCAAGATACTTGTTCTTCCTCCTATGTTTCATATTGTCATATGGTAGATTGCTTGGAGGATTGTCATGACATGAGGGATCATGAGAGAAATGGAAAATTGCAAATTCTTGATGTGTTTGAAGATCAACTTGATGAGAGCCAATCACTTGTTGTGGTGGAAGAGGAACTTGAGTTGCCTCTTGAAAATGGTTACACACTTTTTGGAGAAGTGCATGATTCCACTACCTTGGAACAAACCTATGAGGAAAGTTTTGCATTTTTGAGGGAGTTGCATGTTCCTATCCCTATGGATCCTTCACATGATGAAAAATTTGCACTTTCTAATCCTTTGGGTGAGTTGGTTCTTTCTACCACATCCTACACTTCCATATTTTGCAGCATTCATCCTAATGAAGTATGGGTGAAAGGTTTCTTTTTTATGGTGCCACATGAAGAGTATGGACTTCCTATCTCTCCTTTTGATGATGACATGACTAGAGTGCCATCTTATGTACATTTGCAGCAGCATTCTTTGTTACATTATGATGATACACATCTACATGGATGCACCTATGATGTTCACTTGAGTCAATTGGAGACTCATGATTTTCCTTGCTCCTTGCCTAATCCATTTGATGTTGGAGAAACTTCATCCCACACTTGGGTGAAGAGATATATGATCGAAGAACATTATTATTGGCAACAACATCCTTTGTTATTTCATGATGATATATATATTCATGGGTGTATTGATGAGACTTACTTGAGCCACTTGAAGTCTTCGTGTTTTCTTTGCTACTTATTTGGTTCAGATTTTGGTGGAGGTTCTTCATTCACTTCTTGGATGAAAGAACACATGGCTGATTATTATTTTGATACATATTACATTCTTTTGGAGCAGCATAATAGGACAGGGGATCCTCACCTATGTCATTGGGGAAGATCTTATATAATACTTAATGCTTCTGTGTATGGGCTACATGATGATGTACATACTTGGGATGTACAAGCACTTTCATGATTCTTTGATGAGGTACCTTCTTGATGTACACTTGTATGATGTTGTTATGTGCTTTCATGATATATCTTTTGTCCTCATGATGTTTGGAAGGGTGCAATACAAGCAATGGGATCTGGGTATTGCTTGGTTTCATTTTTTGGGAAAACAAGCAGTAAAGGATATTGAGTCATAACTTGAGAAGGTGATTGTAATCAGAGTAGAGCAGCAACAAGCATGGTGGTTCCTCTTTGAAACTTTCTTGGAATCTTGGAAATTCAAGTTTGGCAACTTAGTACCAACTTCAAAGAATTATACAAAAGCAAAAAGGGGCTGAAAGTTCAGAAAAGGTTTACAAAAGATGGAGGTAAAGATTATTTGTGCAAATTTTGTTTTGATGGATTTTATTAATCCTTTTGGTGTTAGTGGTGATGTCACAGGATATATCAATATTCAAAGATCCACGTATCTTTACTTTTGGAAACACACAATTGTAGTGCATGAGTGCCACTACTCAAATTGCAGCTAAGGTTTGAAGCAAAGTTTTGGAAGGAAAGAAGGTTATTCAAAATCCATGTTTGAAATTGCTTGAGGACAAGCAATCTTGAGTGGGGAGGACTGTCATGTCCCCGATTAAATAATTTCAAAATAAGTCTAATTGCAAATAATGTTCCACCAACCAACTAGTTCCCTAGGTTGAGATGGAGACATAAATTTTGTAATAAGGGGCTATGGGACCCAAAAGGACTTTAGTTTACCATATTCACATTTAAATGGGTCTCACATAAATGATAAATGCTAATAAAATAAGGTGGCATGGGCTCATGAAGACACTTGGAAGCTTGTTGAGCCTTTGGATGACTAGATTCCCCACACACTTGGCATTATCTTCATTCAAATTCGAACACATGGGTAATGTAACGTTATTGGAGGGTGATGTGGTGTCAAATATCATATAATGAGCGAATGAATTCGAATAGGTAAAGGAGAGTAACTCCCATGGAAGAGGAAGAGACTAGAAGACAAGGTGTGCCACTTGGAAGGAGATTCCATGCATTCTATAACAACAAATGATGAAAGATTCTACGAAAAATATGACAAATTCAGACCTGATTGCAGACATATGACAAATTTGACATCACAAGGCTAAAAATAGCCACCAAGAAGTCGAATTTGGGAGTTAGAGGCAGCCATTCGAATTGGGGAAAGAATGGGAGCATGAAGAGGAAGACAAGTGTCATGAGAGTTACTAAACCACTAATATCAGTTGGAGGAATCCCATGGAGGGAAATTCGACCTTAGGAGGCCTCGTGAAGTTAATAAAAGGATTTCATGAGGAAGGAGAATAGCTTTTGATCATTTGTTAACTGGCCTTTAGCATTTTGGAGAGCTTTTGCTTGTCCATTACACGGTGAGTGTTCACTCTCCCTGCTTGTGAACCAGTTTCGAGGGAGTTGGATTCCTTTCCAAGTTGGTTGATGGAGACGCCATTCATACCTCTCATTGGAGCTTAATGAAGGAGCTTTAGTTGCAGTTTGAAGGTCCATACAGTCGAATTCTCATCTATCTCCCTATTCTCTCGTTCCTTCTTCTCCATTCCCCCACACTCTCATGTTGAGGGCGCACACATTGGAGTGGTGCTTGCGCTTTGCTGAGTATAGTTGATGCCCAAGCTGTGAAATGTGATGTATGGCTCTGTAATCTCATGTCCATATGCTCTGTAAGTCGAAATAATAGAAATACATGTATGAAAGGCTTGCATTCCCATGCCCTTGAATAACTAGTTTTCATGGATTTGGCTTCAATCTTGAAGTAGTTTTATATCAGATTTGTATGAAGACTTTTATCTGAGTTTGATGATGTTGGGGAAGCCATATATTATGTAAGACTCTGTATTTTCATGCCCATATGCAGACATATGACAAATCTGACATCACAGGGCTAAAGCCTAAAAATAGCCACCAAGAGGTCGAATTTGGGAGTTAGAGGCAGCCATTCAAATTGGGGAAAAAATGGGAGCATGAAGAGGAAGACAAGTGTCATGAGAGTTACTAAACCACTAATATCAGTTGGAGGAATCCCATGGAAGGAAATTCGACCTTAAGAGGCCTCATGAAGTTAATAAAAGGATTTCACGAGGAAGGAGAATAGCTTTTGATCATTTGTTAATTGGCCTTTGGCATTTTGGAGAGATTTTGCTTGTCCATTGCACAGTGAGTGTTCACTCTCCCTGCTTGTGAACCAATTTCGAGGGAGTTGGATTCCTTTCCAAGTTGGTTGATGGAGACGTCATTCATACCTCTCATTGGAGTTCAATGAAGGAGGTTTAGTTGCAGTTTGAAGGTCCATACAGTTGAATTCTCATCTATCTCCCTATTCCCTCATTCCTTCTTCTCCATTCCCCCACACTCTCATGTTGGAGTGGTGCTTGCGCTTTACTGAGTATAGTTGATGCCCAAGCTATGAAATGTGATGTATGGCTCTATAATCTCATGTCCATATGCTCTGTAAGTCGAAATATCAGAAATACATGTATGAAAGGCTTGCATTCCCATGCTCTTGAATAACTAGTTTTCATGGATTTGGCTTCAATCTTGAAGTAGTTTTATATCAGATTTGTATGAAGACTTTTCTCTGAGTTTGATGATGTTGGGGAAGGAATATATTATGTAAGACTCTATACTTTCATGCCCATATGCTATTCAACCCAAAATCCAAGAAACTCCTGTGTGAAAAGCTTGCATTCTCATGCCATTGTATCACTAGTTTTCATGGATTTTGGCTTCAATCTTAAAGTAGTTTTATACCAGATTTGTATGAGGGATCTGTTGCCGCCTTTCACACGCCTAGGGGGGAAACGTGGCAGAAATCTTCAAGCCACTCGATGTGTCCTTGGGGGCAAGTCTCGAGTCAAGGTTGTCACCTTGTTCTTGACTCCTCCGTTTAGGCAAACTCCTAACGAAGCCAAGGGAGGTAGACCCTACAAGTTACTAAGGCTGGTTACTTAGATGATGATGGTATTAAATGAGTAAGTTTTTTAGGAGTTTTGACTTAACAATTGTAAACAACAAATAACATGATAAGACAATCACAAATAAGCACGATATGACACCCAATCACATATAGATTGAAGGAAATAAACAGTTGACCGGTGCCTTTAAATGGATACTTAAGAGTGCTTGCAAGTGCTGGAGTGAATGTTGTGCAATTGTATCTTGGTACGTTTTAAATTAATGTGAAAGGATGAGTGAATTAAATTAGGCAGGGGTACTCCAGATATACCGAGGGGGTACTTGGAGTATGTCCAAAAGTAACAACCACTACGGCTACCTGCAAGGAATGTGTGGGATGAATGGAGTCTCTGAGACTGTGTTCATACACCTCTGCTAGGATGTAACAGAGATCGGCGCCTCGAGGTCATTGTCAAGTAGTTCTCACTTCCTTTGGGTATTTTGCCACCGTTTACAGTTTAATCGAGGCGTTGGATTTTCGCCTGAGGTGGTTAATTGGGAAAGTGAATCCTAATTATTCTAGTCACTCGCGTTGCTTTTGATGCAACATGACTGATCGGATGAACCGCAGCCAAGTGCAGAGCACACACACCAGAGTCTTGTCAATTTTAGTAAATTTTAAGAGCGTGTTCCTATTAAAAAAAAGACCCTCCAGGAATCTCTTTCGGTCCAAGTGGACCTCAATCAAGAAATCAAGGAGGGGTTAATTTTACTGCTTGCATGTGAAAAGTAACAATGAAAAAACACACACCACAGGTTTTCTAATTAATTCTACCACGATCCTCTTTCACCTTTCAGTTCAATCAGGGATTCGTGGGGTAAGTATTAGTATTACTTTGATTTCAAAATATGGAATAATGAAAAATATGATCAAAGTATACAATCCTACATGACAAGACTAAGCTAGAGCAAAAAGGTGAAACGGACGCGGATCCCCAAGGGGGATGGGGAGTGGGCTCGAAAGAGCCTACTCGAAGTGATTCTTTTTTATTAAGGGTTTCAATATCAGCAAACTAATTTGCACTTTGGTCCTTGTTATCTGGGATCCAAAGGCTTACAACAAGCTTTAAAAAAAGCACAACGGTGGGGGAAGCCTCCGAGAAACTCCGATTCGCCCAAGAGTCGGAAAAAGGGCAGAGTCTCCTTCTCTTTTTTGTTAAACCTGCTAAAAAACAGCAAGCAATTAAAATCAAATGTGCCCAAAAACACTTTAAAAGTGTTATGGGTCACCACACTAATTACCGGAAAGAGACTAAGTTAAAAATTGTTAAAAAAGGCTAATTTAGTTTTGCAAAAAAGGAACCAAGGAAAGAAAGCTTTCATTGGGATCTTGGCTTGCTGTTTTGGCAGCCAATATGATATGCATTTTTCTTGCAGAATTTAAAACTTTTAAGAACGAAAAAAGGAAACTACCCTATGAGCAAGCTACAAATTTCCTTTAAAATGCTTGCAAAAGAGGGTAATTTGAATTAGATCTCTTCAAATATAACTTTGCATGCAAAATAGAACTGAGATCTAAACTTAGGAAAGGATCTTACTAACTAGATCTATATATGATTTTCTTAATGAGATAGATCTAAGAGATAAGATTCTTAAATGGTAACCAATTTGAAGAAAATTTAAATTTTGAAGGAAGAAGAGGAAAAGAGAAGTGCTTGTTGCTGAAATAGATCTGCAAAAGAAACTTGTCAGTGAAGCACCGAGGGACACAATCTTCGCAATCTTTATTGGAAAACCAGTGGAATCAAACTTGAACCACAACTCTTCCAATCACGGCAAACCTGCAAGCTAAACAACAAATCCTGCAAACAAAACCATTAAATCTGAAGGTACATATGAGAAATAGATGACATAGCATGAAAATAATCTTATTTAGCATGCAAATATTAGCTCATTCAAACATATGTAACAAAATAGGAGTAAGTAAACTTACTTACAATGATCTATTCCTATGATTCCAATAATCATTCAGGCAGACAACAGTTTAATGCAAAAAATGAAAAAAATAGCAGTTCACCTCAAAAGCAACATGATAATGATGATCCACACATGAAAAGTACTCCACAATTTAGCCTCCAAAGCTTCTCTTTTATTTCAAAAAAAAGAATGATCAATACAATATTACACAATAGCAAGCCTTTCTTCCCAGCTCTAACTAGCTTGGAAAAGGAAAAAGTTGCTTTATTTATAGCCAGACAGTCTGTCCAAGAGGGGCGCATGCCTGATTGAAGGAGAGACTGAAGCTAACAGAGAGTTAAGCCGAGCCTGATCTGATGATGAACTGAGTCTAACCGGACTGAAACTGCAAATCAGAGTGACACCTCACTCAGTGAACTGAACCACCCATCAAACAACTGCCAGATTGATCCAGACATGTGGAGGACAGAGAAAGGAGGGCACAACACCTAAATCTACATGAGCCTGTTAAGCTCCTCTTCAGCCTTGATCCATGCCTTCAGTGAAGGAATGACAACTCCCGGTCAATCTGAAGCCGATGAGACTGATTTCAATCAAATCGAAGCAAAATCCACTGATTTAGGAATTTGGATTTGCTCCATTATTTAATTTGATTTTAATTAATATTTGATTTTTTGGATTTTCTTACCCGAGTGATGGAAAAAATTACTCAAAACTTAGGAAAAGTGGGTTTATGGGCTTACCGGGTGCTCCGAGTTAGAAAATGAGCACCCCCATGACTGATTCTGACTTTTAACCCCACTTTTATTGCAAGATCAATTTTTCCATTTAGACTATTAAAAAATAGCCTAAGTTTTGTGGAAAAATTAAAATTAAAAATTAAAAAAATACAAAACCTAGGGGGACTTAGCGCATGTTCATATGACTCGACCATAATGCATAGCATGTTTATACATTGACACACATACTCTAATAACCTCAATAGGCCTAAATGTCAAGCCGACCACCCCAACTTTGGAGGTATTGAGTGAAAAACTCAGAAATTATCAGTCGTTTATTCAACAACCAATAATAACCAAGGAAAAAAAACACTCTGGGCTGATCGGATTGATAAATGAGTCCAAGAGACCGAGTCTTTTACAGACACTATCATGCTAGAACATTTTATTACAACTCCCCCAAGGGCGTATGAACATGTGGTAGATAAAAAAAACACTTCCCAGAAGCAAGTCTGAAGGTCTTCTGAAGTTCGAACAAATAATCTTTGTCCGGTTCACCAGGCTCACTTGATAACACCAACTAAGTACAACTTAGGTGGTAACAAGATCTTCTATGAGTTGGATGATGTTGTGATAGCCATATATGATGTATTACTCTTTAATTTCATGTCCATATGCTCTGTGGCTCAAAAGCCAATATGTGTGAAAAGCTTGCATTCCCATGCCATTGAATGACTAGTTTCCATGACTTTGGCTTCAATCGTGAAGGAGTCTTGTATCAGATTTGTATGAGGGATGTTCTCTGAGTTTGATGATGTTGTGACAACCATATATGATGTATTACTCTGTAATTTCATGTCCCTATTCTCTATGGATCGAAATCCAAGAAATCCATGTGTGAAACTCTTGCAATTCCATGCTACTAAATCACTAGTTTTCATGTATTTGACTCCCATATTGAATGAGTTGTATACAAGACTTGTATGAGGGGATTTCTATGGTGTTTAATATTGTTGGGGCAGAAATTGTTATGTTGTATACTAAATCACCTGGTTCGAATTCGTGTTTGAGTTCGACGACCTTGAAATTCCACAAAAAATCGGCAATCAAAATTTTGGTGATAAAATTCGGCATTAAATTCGAGAGGCTATAAAATTAAAATATATATTTATATATATGAAAAACTTTAATAAAATTTAATATAACCATTAACCATATCATAAAAATGAAACTATAGTATATACCAACTATATTATATATGAAATTTTTGATAGAAATGAAACTATAATCTAGATTCTATACCAACTATATATATATATATATATATATATATATATATATATAATTTAACATATTCATTAAGCACATTATAAAAATGTAACTATATCGTCCACAAAAGGGAAACTTGTCCTCCGTCTGCCGTCCTCTGTCCCCCGTCTGCAAGGGATGTTTTGATAAAAATGAAACAATAATCTAGATTCTATACCAACTAATATCATATTTTTTTTATAAAATTTAACATATTCATTAAGCACATTATAAAAATTAACCTATACCGTCCACAAAAGGGAAACTCGTCCTCAGTCTGTCGTCCTTTGTCCATCGTCTGCAAGGGATGGATGTTGCCTGTTGTCGGCGGCCTCTGTAAACAACAACACTCAGATCAAAAGCAAATGTCGTCTAACGGCCTCCACAAAGTTTGAACTGAAAATGCGACCCCGCAGTCCAAAATGCCAATAAATCAATGCCGCGACGCTCTTTGTTTTAGGCTAGGGCTTTCATTAAAAAAACCAAACGTTATTTTAAACATGATCTTCCAAACGATTTTGTATAAATTCGCCGAATTTAAGGCAAATTTATTTGCCTACACGTTCACCGAGCTTAAAAAATTGAATTTGCGTTCATGATCGGCGAACTTCAACGAATAAATTCGGGGGAGTCGGAAATTCAGCGATTTTCGAACTTGAAGACTAAAAATCGCCGAACACGGTAACTTAGGTTGTATATGGTCTCTATATGTCACATCATGATCTGAGCCTTTAAGTCTACCTTTCATATGTCAAAATCGAGCTAGTTATGCAATTTCCCCATAAGTAATTTCACTGAAAGTTATCAAACGAATGTGGAACTCTATAACCAGTTTGCAGAACTAATAACCATGTGTGACGACAGCCCATGAGGTCTTATATCAGTGACCATACTCTTCTTACAAATTTGGGAGGTTTGTACATGAATTGAGAAGCCCAGTTGGCCTACATCCTAGGGGGGATTTCATCACAATTTCCTAGTAATTTTGGCCATTTTGTCATTAGCCCCAAACAAGGTTTCAGAGGTCTAAAGTCAGATACAAAGTGTCCATAAACCACCTTGGTATGTTTTAAGGCTCACCATACCATTTCCTTTCAAATTCGGGACCATTTGGTGAAAGTTGGAACCCTCTAGAGTCATGACTAGTTAAGCTCGAATTTTGCCCAATTTTTAATTTTCTCCAAAATTCCAAAAAATGCATTACATCAAATTACTATTGTAGATATGTAATATCCCAACTGATATTTTCTTGTTTATGTGTATACTGTAGATGGCTAATAGATTTATTCCTTAATCAAATAGGAAAGCAAACCTCGAACTTTGCATGCATGCAGTTGCATGCAAATATGTGCCCTAGAAAAATACTGAGATGCTATAAAATAGGAGAAATCAATGCATGTACATACCAGTATACAGATCAATTGATGGTGAAGAGACCGGTCCCAACATGCAAAGATTCTACCGGAGGAATAAGGAGATACACCAAATAGTCCTCCATAGGTGATTGCGCCCTCCTCTCAAACTGTATAAGCTCCAGAATAATAAATAAGATGCTGCTAAAAGCCCGGATGAGGTGTACTAGGGTTATACTACCCCTCTAATGATGATGGAAGCAGCATGCGAAAGAAACAGAGGAAGGCTAGCCCAAAACGTGAATGCCTCCTCAAATCAATTTGCCCATGCGGATTAGCGCCTCCAGAAAAGGGGAGCACTGACGATATCTTGCTTGATACTCAAGCTGAACGGCCCTTCTTCCAAGGGGAGGGTGATGGAGGTGCTCCAGAATGAATGGAAGTGACATGCAGAAGTTCTGAGCCCTGTAGGTAGGAAAACGAATTGCTTTGTCTTTGACTACGATGATACGGTGTGACGGTGAAAACCCTCTGACTGGGTGAATAATCAACCTCCCGGAATAACTGTTGAATGTAACCTGATGATGAACTAGTGCTGAACCTGGATGATCCAACCTAATGATGAACTAGGGCAGATAGATTTCGCTGCGGAAATACACCAGTTAGTTGAGCATGCGCTCAACCCCAACTTAGCTCGCCGAGCTCTCCAATTCGACTCCACAAATCAATAATCCATAAGTGTCTTCTCCATTCACTTTATCTTTCTTTTATAACTTTCAACTACGAAAACCCTAACTTTTGACCTAATTAGGCCACTTTATCTTCTAATTTGCAGTTAACTTTCATGCATGCGCATGGAGACTTAATTGGGTACATGCATCATTAAATAATGCTTAGATGTCATGCATGTCACTTTTAGGGTTTGCATGCATGTCATTTTTAGGGTTTGCATGCATGTCACTTTTGGGAACATTACAATCCTCCCTCGCCAAGATTGCTTGTCCTCAAGCGATGCCAACACAAATCCACAATCAATCAACTGAACCAACTGAATCCGGGGATGATCCCAGGGTCCCAAATTATCCTAGGAGATCTGTAGCACCCTCTGCTCAAAACAATGCACTGTACGGTAACATCACCAAAGACCTCCTGAAAGAATCCTCTAGCAATCACTAAACTGTCAGTCATTGTAATCCCAGGATCCCAAATCAATCTGAGAATTGCAGAGGTAAAAATGCATCCACCGCTACCCTACGTAGTATCGACACAAGGAGCATCATGTAGACTCCCAAGTAACGCCATCAGTAAAAACTGTATCCATCCCTCATAAGGTCTTCCACCTAGATCCCAATGCAAACTTGTGCATATTTCATCCCAAATATCTGAAGGCTCTTGTGG
>LPNX010925767.1:242609-312422 GCA_001517045.1 Pseudotsuga menziesii | reverse complement strand
CTCGTTGGATGCGGAATTTGATTCTGCATCCAACGAGTACCCACACTGCATACTTTTGACAGACCCTGCTACCCCAAAAACAAGAAATACCAGAAAAAACGTGATGATGATGTCATCATCACGTTTTTTCTGGTATTTCTTGTTTTTGGGGCATCATCACGTTTTTTCTGGTATTTCTTGTTTTTGGGGTAGCGGGATCCATCAAAAGTATGCAGTGTGGGTACTCGTTGGATGCGGAATAAAATTCCGCATCCAACGAGCTCTCCCAATCGGAATTTGAGTAAAAACACAGGGAGATATGTCGAAAATGCGAACACAAAAAGTAGTTTTTTTCTTTCTTTCTCCAAAATTAATCAATATTATTTTATTATTTTAACTATTATTTTATTATTTTCTTTAGGAGGCCCATTTTAGACCCCAAAATTCCTCTAATGATACCCTGAGCTAGGAATGTCTTCCCAAGAATAGCCCACTCAATAGGACACCAACTCTTAATCTCTCTCCAATCCAACCCTCGAAAAGTACCTTGTCCATAAGCACCATCACAAGGAATAATCCTACCAAGCTGACATTTTGCCCTTCTGATTTCAACTGGAATGCTCATATACTGCTGGTCAATTTCTCGATCCTGGCCAACCTGTAAAAACCATCCGCCATTATGCAAATGTGGACTCAAGCTACTGCAAGCCCTATCTATGTACTCCTTAAGAGGACTACTTTGATATGCAATAGTATGTTTCTCCTGCTGTCCCATCAAGGAATCTAACTGTTGTTCAATACTAGAAATCCTGACCGTTGACTCGGTACATACAACTTGAAGAACTGTAAGCTCAACATCTCGTTGTACATTGGTGTCTCGGAGTATCTTGGTCCTCTCTTTCATCGCTAGAATGCTTTCTTTAACACGTTCAATCTTCTTTCGGTGACTATCATCTGGAAGCTCTATCTCATACATGTATAAACTCTCCTTAACCTCCATTTGTGACTGCTCACTATCTCAACTGCTGTGCTCATTGCCTTGCACCTCATGTATTTCGCCTGTCATAACTGTTTGGACTCCTGTTGTAGGTGATGAAGAGTGTCCCAACTCCAACTCATCACACGTCTTGTCCACAATCTGACTAATGAATGTGCTCGTGTCGCTAGACTCATAGGATGGCTCTAATGCTATCTCCTCATGTACATCCTCATCATGTACTGCTATCCTCTGAAACTCTGAAATAAATGCATCTGCACTCCCTGTCTGCTTGAGCTGTGCGACCTCTCTTAAGTGTACCTCAGGGTCCTTCCAATCAAACTGCTCAATGAGCCTCTGTGTAAAATCTAGGTACAATGTGATGATATTGTGACCCTGTGTCACTAACCCTTGGTACCACCACTCATGGGCTTCTCCATCCAAATGCAAAGTAGCCAATTTAATGGCATTTGTCTCAATCATGGGGTTGAGCTGGAAGTATGTATCCAACTTCTGCACCCAATTTCGGGCTGGGCCGCCCCGCATACCCTCAAAGGTAGGGATAGTCAGTTTCCCTACAGTGCGTTGTACCTCATAGTTCTGGGTGAATGGCCTATTGTAAGCTCTGGGTTTGTTCTTACTTTTAAAGTGGCAGAAGTTAGTGAAGGTCATGGCTGAATGGAAGTCATCTCCTAAAGCTCTATACTCTCTCAGATAGGCACTCATGGATTCTTTTGGTTCTACTTGTGATAGAGGCACTGCAGCTGGACTATCTAAGAATTTAGGCATGGTAAGTCGAGAAGGCTTGCTGTATATATGGGGATGGCTCTGCATGTGGGTATGTAAGTGCTCCCCACTACCACTGGTGGATACCCTATCATTATTGGGAAACAAGGGACTGTGTAGGGTGGGCCCATTTTTCTGTCATTTGCCTGAAGGTACTCATCATTTCTTTTTGCCCAGTAGCGAGTTCTTTTATGGCTAATATGAGACTATTGAAAGTTGTTTTCTCATCATCAGCCATTGTTTCTGTGCCCTTTCCGAACTACTACTCTCTGTCCCCCAACTCTATGTCCTCTAACTCCTCTTCTCCTCTATCACTGTTTCTAAACCTCTGTCTCTGGTAAGTAATGTTGTATGGGTCTTCTGAATTCATTTACACTTTTGCATGCCCATAGCTGGCCAGGAAAGTTGCTATGATACCACTGTAATATCCCAACTGATATTTCCCTATTTATGTGTATATTGTAGATGGCTAATAGATTTAGTCCTTAATCAAATAGGAAATCAAACCCCGAACTTTGCATGCATGCAGTTGCATGCAAATATGTGCCCTAGAAAAATACTGAGATGCTATAAAATAGGAGAAATCAATGCATGTACAAATAGGAGAAATCAATGCATGTACATACTAGTATATAGATCAGCTAATGGTGAAGAGACTGGTCCCAGCATGCAAAGATTCTACCAGAGGAATAAGGAGATACACCAAATCGTCCTCCACAGGTTCCTGCGCCCTCCTCTCAAACTGTATAAGCTCCAGAATAATAAATAAGTTGCTGCTAAAATCCCGGATGAGGTGTACTAGGGTTATACTACCCCTCTGATGATGATGGAAGCAGCAAGCAGAAGAAACAGAGGAAGGCTAGCCCAAAACGTGAATGCCTCCTCAAATCAATTCGCCCATGCAAATTAGCGCCTCCAGAAAAGGGGAGCACCGACGATATCTTGCTTGATACTCAAGCTGAACGGCCCTTCTTCCAGGGGAAGGGTGATGGAGGTGCTCCGAAATGAATGGAAGTGACATGCAGAAGTTCTGAGCCCTGTAGGTAGGAAAACGAATTGCTTTGTCTTTGACTACGGTGATACGGTGTGACGGTGAAAACCCTCTGACTGGGTGAATAATCAACCTCTCGGAATAACTGTTGAATGTAACCTGATGATGAACTAGTGTTGAACCTGGATGATCCAACCTGATGATGAACTAGGGTAGATAGATTTCGTTGCCGAAATACACCAGTTAGTTGAGCATGCGCTCAACCCCAACTTAGCTTGCCGAGCTCTCCAATTCGACTCCACAAATCAATAATCCATAAGTGTCTTCTCCATCCACTTTATCTTTCTTTTATAACTTTCAACTGCGAAAACCATAACTTTTGACCTAATTAGGTCACTTTATCTTCTAATTTGCAATTGACTTGCATGCATGCGCATGGAGACTTAATTGGGTGCATGCATCATTAAATATGCTTAGATGTCATGCATGTCACTTTTAGGTTTGCATGTCACTTTTAGGGTTTGCATGCATATCACTTTTAGGGTTTGCATGCATGTCACTTTTGGGAACATTGCAAGATATGCCAAGCATACTATGGGGAATCACCTCATATTAACAAGGAAACCTACTCAATTAACTAATTAATCCCACCACAACAATGTTATGTCATCATTTTTCCAACCCTCCTTGGATCTTATCTCGAAATTGGCTTCTCTTCACAATCTTTATCGTATACTCGTATGTTTTTTTATAGTTCTAAAATGTGTATATTCTAGCCAACTTGACAATTCTAAAATAATAATAATTATTTGTTCTTAAGGTCACATCCAAGCCAGATGCCAATTTGGTGTATAATACCTCCTTTGTGGGATAAGGAACCCCTTTTGCACAATGATGTAACTGTTAAAGTCTATAAAGGTGTACATACCCTACCCCCCTCCAGATTTGAACCTATGACCTCCTAGGAAAAAACACATGTTCTTAAAAATTAAACTCACTCTAGCTTAAGTATATTCTAGCCACCATGCATTGATTTTTTTTTTTTTAATTCCACGCCATCTAGTACATTTCAAAGTTTTCTAACGTCTTAAATCGATTTGGAAACCCTAAAGGTTTATTTGGAAACCACTGAAACCCAAGCATGATATAACATTAACAAAACCATGACCTAGCTAAAACAATGAGAAAAAAAATTGATTCATTTGGATCAACTTTATCGGACGCTCACACCCTTCGCCTGAAGGGCCTACCTTTTGCCGGGTCGCATGTCACGTTAGTACTCGCGAGGTAAAACTATGTTTGACCAAGAACACCTGAGTGGGCCTAATGGTTAAGAACATGTGTTATCTCTGTGGAGGTCACAGGTTCAAAACTGGCGGGGGGTAGGGTTGTTCATTGGCCCGTTGTGACATGGCTCAAAGGGTAGGCGAGCCCTAGGATAGAGGCTCACCTCGGTGGGCTTCGAGACATCTCAGACCTTGCTAAGTCACAAGTTACAGGTATATCTGGCTTGCGGGCTGTTGAATATACTCTTGGGAGGTTGTTGTTCCCATGGTCAAAAAAAATCTTGTTTAAACAAATCTTTGTGCCCTTTCCCTGCTTTCATATTTTCAGCATGATTCTAGATTCCACCGTGTCTCACCCACGAATCGGTGATCAATCCCTGATTCTCCCATAGAACAGAGGTCTGTCATGCCATACCAGACGTGTCATAACAATTGCTTAAATAACATCTATGTATTATTACACATTCATTGCTCATCAAAATGGCTAGAAGAAATGAGAATAATTGGAAGACATCCTCTTTCAACCCTTTTTGATATACGGATGGCAGGGCCACAGAGGTGCTTTTAAGTTTCTCCCAAAAAACATGAACCAATAATGTGACTGTACAGCAGTACGGCAGGAACAGATTCATGATATGACATCTGAGTATGAACAAAAGCAGAAAATGCAATTAATAAAACTAGTAGAAACGCCTCGTTTTACCGGCGAATTTTTTTATAAAACCGGCTAAAATTGTTCCTGGAAATTGCTATTTCCGCAATTTTAGCAATCGAAATTGCATGTCCCAGACTAAATGATCGATTTTGAAACTACCTAAATAGCTGAAATTACGATTTGAGCAGTCTAAATTGCCATTTCAACACAAATTGCTCTGCCGGATTCCGGCAAGTTGAGAGCATTTTGGTTAGCACTTATACTGCTCCTGAATAGAATCCTATAAAGGATTAAAAGCACTTCTGACATTGAAAGCCCTAAAAAGTTTGAAATGGATGTAAACAGAGACGTAGATCCAGATATAGCTGGTAATAGATGCCTTATTACCTCAAAGAGGATCTCAACCATACAGTATATGTGTACAGTATGCATGTCAAGTGGAGGCATAATCCTGTAACATAATATAAACAATTAAACTCAAACAAGTATGTTCTCATTTAAGAATGCAACAGCATCAGAATTTCATAAATGGTTATATAATATATATATAAAGAATACATCAAGAGTTAATTCAACGAGTTAAAGTATAATTGGATTATAAGAGTATGCATGTCAAGTGGAGGCATAATCCTGTACATAATATAAACAATTAAACACAAACAAGTATGTTCTCATTTAAGAATGCAGCAGCATCAGAATTTCATAAATGGTTATATATATAAAGAATACATCAAAAGTTAATTCAACGAGTTAAAGTATAATTGGACTATAAGATGTTCAAGCCTCAAGGGGTTAGGTTAATTGGTTGTAAGCAATGTTGCCAGGTATTTAACTAATTCTGCTAGTAGGTTTCTAATTCAAATCACTAGTAGGTTTCTAATTCAAATCACCTTAGGTGAGGCAGACTAATCAACATCGATGAGTTTACTAAATTATCAGGGATGCAATCTAAGAATGCGAGGGAACGTCCCTGGGGTTTCCTGCAAGTTTCTTGTAAAAGAAAAACCCACTATAAGAATAGTTCTTCATTCAATCAAAATGGAAATTAAGAATAGTTCTTCCTTCAATCAAAATGGAAATCTGCTAATTTTGAGGTCAGAAACCTGAAGACAAAGAGCACTCAACAAGTTTTTGAAAGCCAAGTTTTAACACAAAAGTAATGTTCCTTTCATCTAACAAAAAGCTGCACCGTACATCTTCACCACATACTCCCTTCTCCATCAATACATTCTGCAAGATGAACTACTAAACCACAGTAGTGCATGCTGCCACATTTTCAGGCTTGACTATTTACATATATGTACAGCCCATGCAGAATGGCATGACTTTATAGGATAAACATTTATGTTATGGAAACTTCAGCAGAAAAAAACAAGAGTGCCTTCACTCCAGAGCATCCAAGTCTCCAGTAAAGAAAAGTCACTTACAAAGGCACCCCTCACCTTTGATCAAAGAAGAAAAAACATAAACACGACGCTGTACAAGAAATGGGTACAATTAGTGACTAAACTCTACATACAAGGCCTACAAGGCCCATCTCAAGGAGTATCGAGAATCTGCTGACCCCATGGCAGGCATGTCATAAACTTCGAAGGGATTTGTTTCGACGCCGTAGTCCATCAAAGGCTTGTCTTCCAGCTGATCATCGTGGTCATACACAAAATCAGGAATCTCCACCTGTCCCTTCTTAATGCAATCCCAGAGAAATTCTAGACGGTTTACATACTTCAATTTCGAGTATAAACTGCATAATACATCAAATATTGCATGACCAAATATGCACCAATTAGTTTTAATAAATTATCTAAATCAAAATGCAAACTCAGATTGATACTCACCCTGCACTCAAGAAAAGCTGGCCAAGGGTTGCAAAAAGCAATCTTGACTGAATCCCTGGATGTAGGAAATATACCACTTGAAGCCTTTTTTTTAAAGCTGGAGGAAGTTCTTCATAGATCAACCACAATGTAGACACCCCAGGGCAGTTTTCACCTCTCTGTACGGATGTATGAATGTAAACAACACAATAAGGCCCTTCAGGAATTTCATTCGAGATCTTATGGTAAACATATTTCTGTAGCCTTTCACCACTGACAAGAGCAGCTGCAGACATAAATATAAATGGCATCTCTTAGTAGAAGAGGTGGATAAGCTGAAAGGAAGAGATACAGACCAAAGTTGGATTAATGATTTATTTAAGACGCTTTCAAACCATTGCACTTCATATAAAAGGAAAACATCCCAATCTCAACCATATTGAATTAGAAAGCATAGAATGGCGAAAGGCAAACAGGAGCAATCAAGTAACTGACAGAATAACCACTAACAATTAAATTACAATGAACCAACATAAATCAATAAACTAAAGGGATTGAATTTTGAATTTGCCAACGAATTGGCAAATAAACATTGAACTACAAGACCCAGCAAAACCAGACAACCCAGTTAAACCTATTGGACACCAAAATCCTTTTGTAGTATCGACTAAGAAACCGAAACATTCTCCTCCATAACTATCTTTGCCAGTGCCCTAGAAACAGAATAGAAGGTGACTACTCAGATATCCGGATAAGGTTAACTCGTGGAATTTCAATATTGCTAAGGGGTCAATATAATATAATTGTATCCTCCTAACAAAATGGAAAATTGTGTTGTTTATGGACCACATGGGATTGAAGAAGTGCTCACCTAAGTTGAAGACGTGGTGCAGTTACTACACAATGGACCCAATTCTGACAGAATTCATGTAAAGGCCACCACAATAGATGCACAGATCAAGATACAAAGGGAGAAGCAAGGGATAGAAAAGAAAATTCTATGTATCAGACATTGAAAAGAACAGTGTTCTACTAAGTTTTCAGGACGCAGGAGCGTGGGAGTGGGGAAACGCACATCCGGGACATGTGGAGACACCCCAAAATTTTGGGGTATATGAACCCTAACATATAAACTCTTATGTTCCCGAAGAGTTTAGTGTAATGTAAATGTAAACGTTATAGCCAAGCATATCATATCGATGTTTGTTTCTTTTTATTTGTTTTTATTTCGATTTATAATACCATTTAGTGTAAAAGACTAAAATTTAAGATGGACAATTTTTGTTTTTAAGTAAAAAAATTTAAAAATTTGAGGGGGTGGGGTCATGTGGGAGGCCCCTATTTTCAGGAGGGTGCCTGTGGGAAACCCCAACCCGGGAAACTCCTAGACCTGCGTTTCCCCAAGTTTCGCAGAATGGAAGGCGCTGGTAAACGTTTCCCATGGAGCCTCCCAGCCCTCAGGGCGTGGGAAGTGGAGCGGGCATGCCCCTGACCCTGGGAAATGTGTCCCCGTGGAACACTAAAAAAGAACTATTAGTCCCACTAACTATAATTAAATCCTCCCTCTGAAAGCAATACTAACTCCGAATTATATCCTGCTGTCAACAGCATGTTTTTCATAATCGGATCTTAATCCAATCTTTTCATTTCTTTTTCCTCTAGTTTAGGGTGCATGCTCCTTCAAGATAGACGTAATGAAAATATATATCGGTATCCTACGAGAAACATCGGAATTGATCAATGAACATATCAGTTCCCAGTAGGTAGCAGCTGCAGGTCTCAGTTTGCATTTCCAGGGGATTTTTATAACTAGGCTACCTGCCAGTATCATTAGGAGCATCGGTGCCACTGTCAGGGAGCGTACAGTTTATGATTTAATTTACAACTGATGTTCATTCATACCCAACCATAGTAAATCATAGCATCCACCCTCCAAAAATAAAGACACATCGACCACAAGGCAAATTTTTGAGTTTCCGGATCAGAGGGGAGAGTTTCCACTTGTCCAATATGCATGAGGAAATGCTGAGAGATTTGATCTTAGATCAGAGTCTCAGACCCCTTCTAGGACCGTAGATACCAGGGACAACTTCAATTTAAAAAGATATCTGTAGCAATAATTTGGAGTGTGAGCTAAATAATGTCTCACAAGGACTTGGAATACAGCGACAACCCTGCACCAATTCCGTGTGTTTTAAAAATTAGTACCGAAGAAAATTTTAAAGTCGTAAAAATTATTTCAAAATATCAAAGATAATATATTTTACATATTATTACAACATGAGACCAACAAAAGGAGTAAACCAGAGAGAAGCTGAGAAAAACAAGAAGACTAGACCATAGAAAACTTATTATTTAAAAACGGAAGGAAAAAATTGAGGACCCAAGTGAGATTGAGAATGAAGGAAAATGAAACAAAGCTGTGTCTGTAAAAGAAGCCATAACCAAAAAACGAAACGAGCAGATCATACCAAACTGAGAATCCAAATGAAAAAACAAAGCATATTTTCAGAGTGAGCTTCTTCTGGATTATCCATAGCGGTTATTTAACTTGTCAACATTTTGAATCTGAAGACATATTTCATCATTTGTCAACAATGAATCCTGCTTCAGATTCAAAATGTCTAACAAGTTAAAAGGCCACTGTGGATAATCAAAAAGAAGCTCACTCTGAGAATAACCACCACCGGAATCTTGGAACAGAAACCAAGCATATTAATTATGTCCATGAATTCAACTAAACCTATGCATTGATTAGAAACATAGATTAATCCTGATTACAAATTCGAAATGATTAATCACTCTAATAATGGCAATTATTTCCAAACTTCAAATAATGGTGCTTAATTCGAATTAATCGCAAGTCTATGGGAATTAATCACACTTGCATGGAAAATACCAATAAAGGTGGAAAACTAGATTACTTCTTTTCAGTTATTGGGTTGAGAGCTAAGGAGCAGAAGAGAGTTGAACACCCATTTGGAGAAAGCCAAAGAATCATTTTCTCTGTAATTCAAGATTTTTTCTTAGAGTAAGGGAGGGATCGATTGCTGCCCATGGGTTCCATTTTCCGGATATGTGTTAATCAACATAACAATTCATTTTTTTCCAAACTTATGCAAGGGTTTGCAGAGTGCATACTACTTACCTTTTGTTATTTTTTTCTTATGGATTATAAAACAATTTTAGAAGTTCAATGCTACCTGGGCTGCTCCCCTTGAACTTCTAAAATTGTTTTATAATCCATAAGAATGTGCATGGAGTAGGGGAGGACCTTGATGACCCGCCCCTGTTTGGGGAGGAGCTGGTCCAGCAGGAGGACGATGGGACTTAGGAGGCTTATCATCACCAGCTTATATACAAATTCATACTCAAGCACCCTGTCAGACTGATGTTGCAGGGCTTTATAGTGACTTTTTCCTTTTCCCCTGTAAAAGGGTAAGAGAGAAACAATAACTAGCTGCTAGGGGAAGAGGGAAACAATAAGTAGCTGCTAGATTGATCTTTGTAGATGACTGAAGAAGATGAGATATATTTTATATAATATTTGATGTCATTTTGTATTGGCTATTCAATTTTGTGTTTTTATTGGACAAGTTGAATAGTCTTTCACGCTATCCCACTTCCTCTCAGTGTTTTAGTACAAATTGGCCAATGAATTTTAAATGTTGGGAAACAAGGATTTTCTCAGGTTTATGAATGCAATACACAAAATGCATAATTATTCAGGTATGGCAACTATTAGGATTCAGTATTGACTCTGATGTAACATTTGGCATTGTATACATTTTTTTTTCGGTAGATAAGCTGATTTAATCTTTTTGGAACCCTAGCTTATTAATTATGGATATAATTATATCTATGGTTAAAAAGTATAGCTTGAGTGAGTCTAACCATTAAGGACATGTGTTTCTTCCTAGGAGGTCATACGTACAAATCTGAAAGGGCAGAGGGAGGTAGGGTATGTACACATCAATAAACTTTAGCAATCAAAAGGGCAGAGGGAGGTAGGGTATGTACACATCAATAAACTTTAGCAATCAAACCGATGTGCGGAAAAGGAGGCCCTTGTCCCACAAACAAGAGGGTCTTATACACCAAATCAATGTCTAGCTAAACTGTAACCTTAAAATAGACTATTATTACTATTAAATATGGAATAAAACATTAAAAAAAATAGATATTTATTTAAATATCCTGAAAACTTAAAATGAATCCCAAAGCTAAAGACCGTATTGCTCTTACCAGGGAAATGCTTGCCAACTATTCTCAAAATCCTACGACCAAATATGGAATTAAACATTAAAAAAATAGATATTTATTTAAATATCCTGAAAACTTAAAATGAATCCCAAAGCTAAAGACCGTATTGCTCTTACCAGGGAAATGCTTGCCAACTATTCTCAAAATCCTACGACCAGCTTTGTCTTTTCCCTCCACCTTCAACACCTGCAGATCTTCAAGATCAGAATAATCATCTTCCACAAGGAGGCCTTTGAAAGAAATGGGTGGTGGATGACATTCATGCCAAACTTGTTGGCTTCCACTTGTTCCCAGTGACCCACAATCCACAACAACCAGGTCAGAGGCCATTACAACTATACAGGAAGGGATTCCTTGGGATTCTCCTTTACAACAAGCAACCAGGAGCTTTAGTAGCTTATGAGGCAGACTCCACCCACCGTAATATTTATGGCAAAAATATGGAACAGAGTAACAAAACCCCCGGGGAAAGATCAGTATGCACTCCACCCAACTTGACAAACGAGGCCCGTGCTGTTGAAATTATGGGTGGCGCAGTGGGTATCCCTATTAGGCTATTACCAATCCTATCCATTATCCGCCGTTATTCATGCAGAGAATCCCGCGATGGGATTCAGGATATTCCCAGAATCTACTCCACTCGGACCAGGCTTTTGAATAGTCACGACTCACACCATCTTTGTCGTCTTCACACGGTAGCGTACGTTTCAAGAATAAAACAGGGAAAACCATAAACCAGAGTTGATCGATTATGATTGTATAATTCATCGCCTTTGTTTTTACCGCAATCCTAAACTAAACTAAATTAAATTGGTTGATTGCGCTTAGTAATCAATGTTGAATCCACCTTGGTCCTTGTTACTCTTTGGGGTAAAGCCCATAGGGTTATGGATGGGATCTGCTTTTGTGAAGTCTCTAGCCACATTGAATGAATGAGATGAGTTCCTTCGTCAAATAATGATGATAAGCGTTGTTTTTTTTTCTTCGAAATTTAATTGGAATGGTTGGAATTGTATATATTTTATTGGAATTGCATAGTTTTATGAGTTAGCTCATGTGGTTGAGAGTTATGAGTTGTAAGGGTGACTATACATAGATATAAGTGTCACAACCACAATTAAATGTGTTTCGCTTCTATGTTTTAACGGTGGTGTGCGGCACTGTCCGAGAGGCACCTTGATGACTTGGTCACTCAAGAGCATCTCGGCAGACTACGCCTGACCGTACAGAATCTTACTTATCATTTTATCACGTTACTTGTCTGCTTAGCCAAATTATAGTGCAAGCATCAAGTAAATAAACACACGAGACAAATGTAATGGTGGGGTTGCCAACCCGGCCAACCCCGTTAACTTTGTATTAAGAAACCAACTTTTATAAAGGAGTTGCCACAAACCAACAGAGCTTCGAGTGTGCACCCAACCTGCAAACACACATTCATTTACAAAATACAACAAGATGAGTTGACCCCAACCAGGCATCCAACTCTTTGACTGCCAACTTCGCTAACCCCTGTAGTTGTTGTCAATCGTCGTCGTTGAACTCGTCCAGAGCACCTGCTTGCCAGGTCGACACTTCTCCACAACCTTGTTGTGTTTTCTGAGTAAAGTTTGTTTTAGAGGCTACGTTGCGACTTGAGCTTGGAAACCTCCCCAGCTCGCATGTCTAGCGACTTGTTAGTTGCTTGCCAAAACTTGGATGTCCAAACTTTTGTTTAGCGTCGTGTCTTTATAATGTCTTGTGGGAGGGCACTTCTCCAAGGTGGGCGTGCTACTTTACTTAGCGCGCATGCTAGCTCCCCTTGTCGACACGCTTCTCCCTTCAGTGGTCCACTTCCCCCACATTAGTGTGCATGCGCCTGTCGGTGGTTTCGTCGGTTGGGCATCGGGTGCCCCTCAGCAGGCATCCTCCTTCAGCATGCACCCAAGTCCGAGGCGTCATGGTGTAGGGGCGCGCCTCTCTATGGGCACTCGATCCAACGACTCCTCTAACCAGGCACTTCCATGAGCGCGACTCCCAATAGACCAAGGTGGTTGTCGGGCGCACTCCATGGAACGTGTTGTCGTCGGGGTCATTCCTCTGGGCTCCCTCACGGTGCGTCCACTTCATCAACAAGCGCTCGGGATCAACGCGTTGTCAATCCGTCGATATGCCAAGGTGTCGCACACTTGGGATTGCCAAGTTCCAAGGGTGAGTGTGGGCTTAGTTTATGGGAGCACGCCCTTGCTAGGTCTGCGTTCTCCTCAAGCGTTTCGTCACTTGGCCAAGGCACCCTTGCCAAGTCTGCTGATTGAACCATCTTGCCCACATGGGTTCCCAAGTCAGCCTCTTGGGTATGAAGGAGGTGCACTTAGCGCATGGCTGTAACAACCTCCCCCACTTAAGTTTGTTGTCATCCTCAATAACGTCTCTAAACTTGTACTTAAAAACTGTGTCACAATCGCTGAATATGACCATCGCTACTCCAACGCCTTAGACAGTCCAATGTTATCGTCACAACAACGTGAGCTTCCTAAGAAACTCATCCGCAACCAAGGCTTCCAAACACTTACTCTGCAACTATCACTCCATGTATTTCATCCCACCTCCATTTGTTGTGCCCCCATGATAGGACCGATTAGATAGCTAGTCCAATTGTAGTGTCTTCTCATAGGACAAACTTCGTCGTTCTGAAACCATATTTCCTTAGTTCCTTTTCAGCTTCCCCAAGCCAACAATGTTTTCGGCAAGAGTTCTAACCTTGTCTTTCGTTTGGCATTTTTCTTTCTTTAAGGCTTCCTTGCCAAGGCGCCTAGGGCCTCACTACCATCTCCACTGGTAGTGAGCCCTTGCATTACTTCCTCAAGTTATGTAGATTGGCGGGTGGTGTCATTGACCATCGCCATCAAAACCTCCTTCGTACAAGTACCATAGTGTGACTTCTATTCCTGCATTGTTGCACCCAAGCTTCTCCAACTGAACCTGAGTTATTTTGGATTCCACGATCCCAAACACAAGAGTGCTCACATCCGTCGCAACTCTTCGGTCGATGTCGTGCCTTTGTCAACAACGTTTCTTTCGTTTTCGTTTGTTGCAGTCTTCTCTTAGCCCTCTTCTTAGCATCCTTACTTGTCCCCTTAAACAGATCGCTTTCCTTGCCTCTGTAAGCATCTCTATGTTGCGAGCCTTTGATACCGCCAATGTTTCATGTCTTTCCAACACTTGAAGAGTGCCTATGGTTGTGCTAGCTTCCTTGGCTTCCTCTTTGTATGCTTGCTTAGACTTCCACTCACTTTCGAAGTGTGTCGCGACTGCCTCCACTTCATCTGGAGTGCAGCCAACTTGCTTCAACCTTTCTGGTGACAACTATGATTCTGGTATGCCTATGGCATGAACACAAAATGCTACGATATCTGCTGCATCACGAGGAAAATTATCTTCAATGGCGTTTCCCTCCGAAATTTGTCGTTCGTCCACCTCGTCAAGACTCTGCTTGACCAAAACGTCATCATCTTGGTCGCTTGATGACATCTCCAACATGCTTATCTTGGTGGCTTATGTGGTCATTGTCGGTGCAAGAACCAACCTATCTCCATGTTGCCGCAAAGCGTCCCCCATCTCACACAATGACTCAAGCTCCTGCCCAATTGAGTTCGCTCGTTCTTCCAACGATACTAGCCATCTTGTTGAAGGATGACTAACTTTTGTAGTTGTGCTTGGCTTCTCCTTAACTGAAATCTAGTTCTGCCCCATGTTGCAGTGAAGTGAGTCTTGGGACATGCCTTGTTCTTCGTTCACCTGAACCAAAGACACTTGCGCTCTATATCCTAGCTTCCCTCGTTGCTTCATAGGCATGCTCCATGCTCCAATATCGGTCAAGAAAACCAACCGACTTGCATGCAGAACCGGTACGGCTTTGGCCAACCAAAGAAATTCATGTCTAAGAATCAACAGATGATCGCCCAACAAAATGACTTTCAACTCCAAGTTGCCATGCCACCTTCCGACTCATTAAAGTGATGCGTTTATCCTCCCGGTCGTCGACTTCACCGTCGAGTTCACTGCCTTGAACTTCGCTTGGACGAATTCTAGGGCATTGTGTAAGGATGTTGCAGTCTCGTTGCTCACCAAACTGTGAGTAGCACCCATGTCGACCAACACATAAACTTTTAAACCACTCACCGTCGGTTCCACGAATTCTAGGCCTTGCTTCTTCTCTTGCAAACATGCGTCCCGAATTCCTGCTGTTTCGCTAAGGCAGGATTCCATTGCCTTCATTGCTTCAGAAATCTCATCTAAACATTGAGGTGCTTCCAACACCCTCATTGTTTCTAACCATGTCGTTGGACCCCTTATGGCTGCCTTCACCGGACAGTTCTTCACATAGTGGTCTCTGTCGCAAATGTAGCAGGCCACCGTCTTCTTTTCTGGCATCTCTGGTTGCCTTAGGTTTTCCTTTTCGCGAGCATTCTTCTTTTCCCTTCCTTTAACCTCTGCTTGGTTTGGAGTCACCTGCAACCGATGCACTTTTGTTTTCTTTAGTGGAGCCAAGTCTTGGAATGCCATGTCCATCCCATCCTTGATTTCGTTCTAACACTCCTTCATCGCGTTCAGCGTGCTTTCCGACAGAGCTAGCTCTCCTAGCGAAATTCCTTCCATGTTCATTGTGGAAATCTCCATCTCGACTGGTTAATGAAGTTTTAGCTTTTCAGGGTGCACTTCAATTGTGCCCCACCCTAAGTTAGCCATAGAACCGGACGTTCTGTCGTGGAGCGCTCCTTGGCTAAACACACCTTCCGTCGTTTCGTCGAAGTGCTCTTATCTTGGACGCACCTCTTTGGTTCGTCTTAAGCGTGCCTCTCCAGACGTGCTTCTAGTGTGTGATTCCTCGCAAGCGCACTACGAGCGCTCTCCTTAGATGCTCTTCTTTTGCTGCTGCGGGCGTTCACCTCCTGAGCGCGCTTCTGAGTGCTCCTCTGCGGATGTCTTCACCTAAGCGCACCTTGTCGGGTGCTTGTTATTTACCGATGTGCGTTGTTTGTGGAGCGCGTTGTTATCGAAGTGCACTCTCTACGGACGCTCTTTCCTGGTGTGTTGTTATCGAAGTGCGTTCTGCTAATGTGCTATGTCTGAGCACACTTCCAGGCGCTTTTTCTCCCAATGTGCGTTGCCTGTGGAGTGCGCTACTACCCAAGGGCTCCCCCTCGGACACTCCTCTATGGGCGCTTTCTGGGTGCGTCGCGTGTTCTGCCAGAGCGAGTCCTAGCATGTGCACTGTGATGGGACGCTCAATGAGAGCGCGCCCTGAGCGTAACTCTCTCGACGCTCGCTGCTACAGTGGAGTGCGTCTCTGCCAGACGCACAGTGAAGGAGTGCTCTCCTTAAGCATCTCCTGAGCGCTCTTGTGTGGACACTCTGTGGAGCGCTTCTTCCAACGAAAGTGCCCTCTTGTCGAAACCCACCGAAGGTCTGCGGCTTCGTTTGCGGTGGAGGTGTCCCAGCCAACGTCCTATGAGAGCTTGCATCAAGCTCTTTGCTCACCTTGGCGTCAATGTTCCAAGCAGCGCATCGTTCGACACTTCGTCCATCGGTTCCCGACTGATGGGCTTACTACAACTCCAGCAACACCCGTCTGTGACTCCTGCAACTCGACGCTTCTTCTCTACGGCTACTTGAAAACTTCCAGCGACCACTGAAATGAACCTTAGCGCACCTCGCTAAGTCCAACTGTTTTCCAAGTGAAGAGCACCTTGGTTGCTTTGATACCACCTGTCACAGCCATAATCAAACACGATTTTCTTCTGCATTTTAACTACGATGTGCGACACTGCTCGAGAGGCACCTTGATGACTTTGTCGCTCAAGAGCGTCTCGACAGACTACGCCTGACCGTGCAGAAGCTTACTTATCATTTTATCCCGTTACTTGTTTACTTAGCTAAAAATCAGTGCATGCATCAAGTAAATAAATGCACGCGACAAATATAATGGTGGGGTTTCCAAACCGGCCAACCCCGTTAACTTTTTATTAAGAAACCAACTTTTATAAAGGAGTTTCCACAAATTGACAGAGCTCCAAGTGTGCCAAATTGTAGTGCATGCATCAAGTAAATAAACACACGCGACAAATATAATGGTGGAGTTTCCAAACTAGCCAGCCCCGTTAACTTTGTATTAAGAAACCAACTTTTATAAAGAAGGAGTTGCCACAAATCGAGAGAGCTCCCAGTGTGTGCCCAACCAACAAACATACGTTCATTTACAAAATACAACAAGATGAGTTGACCCAAACCGGGCGTCCAACTCTTTGACTGTCAACTTCGCTAACTCATGTAGCTGCTGTCAATCGTCGTCGTTGAACTCGGCGAGAGCACCAGCTTGCCAAGATGGCACTTCTCCGCAACCCTGCTGCATTTTTTGAGTAAATCTTATTTTAGCATTTGCGTTGCAACTTGAGCTTGGAAGACTTCCCAGCTCGCATGTCTAGCGACTTGTCCCTTGCTTGCCAAAACTTGGATGTCCAAACTTTCGTTTAGCGTCACGTCTTTATAGTGTCTTGTGGAAGGGAGCTTCTCCAAGGTGGGCGCGCTACTTTACTTAGCGTGCACACCCGCTCTCCTTGCTAACGTGCTTTAGTGGTCCACTTCCCCCACTTTTAGCGCGCGCGCTTGCTAGTGGCTTCATCGGTTAGGCGTCGGGCGCTCCTCCACGGGCATCCTCCTTCAACGCGTGTCCAAGTCCAGGGCATCGTGGTGTAGGGGCGCACCTCTCTACACCAGCAAAAACACGTTCGTTTACAAAATACAACAAGATGAGTTGACCCCAATCGGGCGTCCAACTCTTTGACTGTCAACTTCGCTAACCCCTATAGCTGTTGTCAACCATCGTCATTGAACTTGTCCAGAGCATCGGCTTTCTAGTTCGGCACTTCTCCGCAACCCTGCTACGTTTTCGAAGTAAAGCCTGTTTTAGCGATTGGAAGCCTCCCCAACTCGCATGTCTAGCAACTTGTCACTTGCTTGCCAAAACATGGATGTCCAAACTTCCGTTTAGCGTCGCGTCTTTATAGCGTCTTGTGGGAGGGCGTTTCTCCAAGGTGGACTGGCTACTTTACTTAGCATGCACGCCAGCTCCCCTTGCCGAAGCGCTTCTCCCTCCCATGGTCCACTTCCCCCACATTAGCACGCGTGCTTGTGGGTGCTTCGTTGGTTAGGTGTTAGATGCTCCTCTGCGGGCATCCTCCTTCAATGCGCGTCTAAGTTCGAGGCGTCGTGGTGTAGGGGCACGCCTCTCTATGGGCGCTTGATCCAACGACTCCTCTAACTAGGCGCTCCATGAATGTGTCTCCCAGGCGACCAAGGTGGTTGTCGGGCGCACTCCATGGAACGTGTTGTCATCTACGCCGTTCCTACGGGCTCCCTCACGGTGCGTCCACTTCATCAACGAGCGCTCGAGTTCAACGTGCTGCCAATTGACCGATATGCCAAGGTGTCGCGCACTTGGGCTTGCCAAGCTCAAAGGGTGAGCGCAGGCTTTGTTTGTGGGAGCACGCCCTTGCTAGGTCCAGGTGCTCCTCAACCGTCCCGTAACTTGGCTAAGGCACCCTTGCCAAGTTTGCCAACCGAACCATCTTTCCCACATGGGTGCCCAAGCCAGCCTCTTAGGTGTGAAGTAGGTGCGCTTAGTGCATGGCTGTAACAATAAGGGCCTCATTTGATATCCCCACCCGGTTAGGTTCCATAATCAGAGCCGACAGGGTGAGGCCTTTTGGGGTGGGCGCCCTGAGAATTCTTACCCTAGATTGATAATTTTTACCATGGACATAATAGTTCCTTTTCAAGGTTGTGAACTACATTGAATTTTATTATTATTATTAGAATTGCATTATTTGAGCCTCTAGGGTTTTTGAGGTGTTGAATCCATTTTTCAAAAATGTAATTTGAAAAATGAAAAATAGTGATTTTAGCAAATATTAATATGATTTATTTGAGGTTTTGTATTTTTTTCTACATGCTCAAGTGTTTTTTTATTATACTTAACTTTTGATTTTTGATTTTAATTGGTAAATAGAGACTGTGATCATTGTATATGGCTCATTTTTTTTAAAATAATAATAATAACAATAATAGTAATAGTTATCTAATTTTTAAAAAAATGTATATTTTTTTATTAATAATAAAAAAAAATTAATATAAAAAATGTTTGGGTATTTTGTTATAAAAAACTTAATTTTGAATTTTGTTTTTAATTCATAATATAAATTATGAATATTGTATGTGATTTACCTTTCTTTTTTTAATAATAATAATAACGACGATGATGATAAGTACATTATCTTCTATTAATAGTAAACAGCATTTTTAATGCCAAAATAATTATTAATAAGTTAAATATATATTTTCATCATAATTTTTTTTTTAATTCAAAATTCATATATAAAGAAAAAAAAGAAAACAAACTTTAATGTCAATTATATAAAACTAAATAAATATAAGGTCATAATGTTTGATTAAATGAAAAAATACAATAAACGATTTATCCATACATTAATAATATTATTGATATAAAAATCAATAATTTTAAAATTTATAATAATAATAAATAAAAGAAAAGGAAAAAAAAACCTATAATAACAAATATATATAGAAATAAATACATGTAGGCCACAATGTTTTTATTGGATGTGAAAAGATAACAACAAATTATTCATCTTTTCATTATGGTAACAATTTTCCAAATTGAGATTGTAAATGTGGTCATCTCTAACCTCATTCAAAATTTATATTTTTAATCAATTCATCATTACTTCCAAAGTTATATATAAATTGTGGTCAACATTAATGCTAGAAGTTTTCTCATCACAAAAGAGTATTTAAAGTTGAAGAAACTATTTAAGAACCCCAAACACAATTTATCTATTTATTACCATGTGAATTATTCTTTGCCTATTATTATATATAACTAACATTATGAAGCACTTGCACACACCTCAAAGCTAATAGCGGGAATCTCACTATAGCTCCCAAGCCCAATCTAATTTGAATCATGGGAACATCTTACATAATGCTCCACCAACAATCATGATTTGAGGATAATATCTATATCAAACAAGAAGATACAATATTTTAGCTTTCAAGTGGTAGCAAGCTATCATTCACAAGGCCACTTAGAGACCCCAATGGGAGCCTCCAAAGCTCCAAATGTGCAACTAAGTCAATTCTTGATGCTCGAACTTATAGTTCTTATTGTTTGATTCTTCCATATGCACAATGCTCGGCACCTAATCTTATTGGATTATATAAATATTTTGGATCTACAAGGTTCAAGGCCATCAAGAGGATTCAAGGAGAGTTAGTCAAAAGAGAAGCAAAATCCTTAAGACACCCAAACCCTAGAGGGGCACCACATGGATGGACAATATTAGCAACCAAATCAATGAGAAACAATCAATACATCTACAATGTGGACCAATGATTGAGTGTCAAATGGCACCCTCATGGTGCATACAATGATGAAATCACAAAGGTGGTTTATGGGCCCCTTAGACCAATCCAAAGATGACACATGGACATGAATTGTCAACAATGGTGAGTCGACATGCATAGGTGGCATGGAATAGGTGATCCATGTGGTGGTATTTTTCAAAATCCTTTATTTATAGCTTTTCCATTTGGACTTCAACTATTTAACAATATATTTTTGTGTTTATGGGCAATTGGGTGGATTTGACACTTCTTTTCAATGTTCTCGCTGCTCCAAACACACAACTATAATTATATCATATAATCATTTCATGTCTATGGGTTTTGATCGAAGGGTGAAAACTACTTCGTTCTTATGGACTTCAATGGCTTGATTGAGATACATTTTATAAGAATTTCAAGTCCTCTCATTGAACATAGGCTTATTGAATGGTTTCTCACTACTCCTTCCATCCCTTGGACACATGAACGTTGGCCTTAAGCATAGCATATAATTGTTTTTAGGTATATGGGAGGATCAAGGAGACTAAAAGGGGCACACATTTGAAGCAAACAAAACCCCTAAGAGCCAAAAAGCCTGGATGGGTGTCACAAGGTCAGAGGATATCATATCCAATATAGTTCATGACAAGACTTAAACTAACAAATCAAGGTCAATGACCACATGCACATGGCATCATTGCTAGACATATAAGCATAAGGATAATTGGTTGAGGTGAGTTGGAAGTGTCACATGGTCCAATCTAAAAATGCCATGCAATAAGTGGGCACACCATATGTTTATGCTAATTATGATATATAATCTATGGTGGGGAATGGTGTCAATGAAAATATTGGTGTTAAAAAATAAAAAAGATTTATTGTTAAAGATAACACATCTTTGGGGCCATTATTATTTTGGAGGGAAAATGTATGTACACCTTCATAACTTGGAGGGGTCCCTTGTTCCACAAACAAAGAGGTCTCATGTGTCAATTTGACATCTAGCTATGCTACCCTTAAATTGAAGGTGCCACAATTTGAATAGAATAAACGATACACCCCCTAAAAATGAATCCCTAAGACGCTAATATGAATCATAATTAATCACACACAATCCAACTACCTTTATATTCTAGGAAACCACTCAAAAAAACAATATGTATGATGGCTTCTATAAAAGGTAAATGAAATCTCTACCTTCATACCGGGTCCCTCTAAACTTCTTCCACTTTCATTCACTATCCCATCTCACCATAACTTTTTCATTATATATATATATATATATATGATCACAATATTTCATTAAATGAAAAAATACTGACAACAAATTATTCATATTTTCATTAATGACATCTCATTAATTTAGAGGTCAACAATTTTAAAATTTATATTTACAAAAAAGAGAGAAAAAAAGGTATATAGTCTCAAATATAAGGAAAAGCCTAGTCTCACATATATAGAAATAAATGCATGTAGGGTCGCAATGTTTACATTAAATGAGAAAAGATACTAACAAATGATTCAATAACATTCCATTAATATAAAAGCTCACAAATTTTCCCAGTTAGATTGTGAGTGTGGTCATCTAAATGAGAAATATATAATAAATACATGTAAGGTCGCAATGTTTAAATTAAATGAGAAATATATAATAAATGCATGTAGGGTCGCAATGTTTACATTAAATGAGAAAAGATACTAACAAATAATTCAATAACATTCCATTAATATAAAAGTTCATAATTTTTCCCAGTTAGATTGTGAATGTGGTCATCTATAATTGCTTTGAAAGATATTTTTAAACCAAATCATTACTAATTTTAAAGTCATACATAAATTATGAATATCATTAATGCTTGTAGATTTGTCATCACAAAAGAGTATTTAAAGACGAATTAACTATTTAAGGATCCAAACAAAACATATCTCACTATGTTACCATGTAAATTATTCTTTGTATATTTTTCTAAAAAAATTAACATTGTGATTTCAAAAACACTTGCAGACACCTCACACACCTCAAAGTTAGTAGTGGGAACCTCATTATAGTTCCCAAGACCAAATCTAATTTGAATCGTGGGAACATCTTACACACAATGCTCCACCAATAATAACTCATGAACATTGTTATCGATGATTTAAATAGGGACATGTCACGTCTCCACCCCTCTACTGGAGAGAGGATGCGACTAATGCAGCTAGCAACCTAGGCAAACTAGCCCCATTAACATGATATAAAATGCATGAAACTTAAAAACATACACAGATGTATAAAATATGCAATCTACAGCGGAAGCATACACATTCAAGCATTCACATACATGTTGTTCATACTCATGAAACAAGCAACAATCATCATGTTCATGACAATTTACGAAGAAAATACAATTGCAGAGTTAAATACAAGGATACTTATCTTGAGAAGAAGCTTCCCCGCAACTAGTTATGCCGCTATAACGTTCCACCCAACCATAGGCCAGTGTGCTCCCTACTCTCTCATCATCACTGCCACCCCCGAGATGGGCATGATTTCCACAAGGAACTAGGGGACACAGACTTACACACAACAAGGCCAAACACCTACTATCAAGCCAATAACCACATCCAAACACAGTCAGCCCACTAACAGATGGATTCTTGGACTTACTCAGCCAGGCCAACACAGGGATGCACTACACAGCAAAATGCAAGTTCTGGGTATGAACCAAAACAGTTTTGGCAACAAAACGAATTGCCAAGATGGGTGAAAACATCCCCCTATCAACAACTCGATTCCTAGGGATGTTTTGGCCCTAACGTGGCCAAAACGGACTCAACAACACCCTAGAAATCGTGGGTCTCTTCTCAACCTGCCGGGCATTGCCAAAAACGATCTTCAACTTGGGAAACAATGGGAAATTGCATCCAAATCATGGGGAAGGAAACCCAACCACGGATCATTACCAAAATGAATTCCCAGTTTGAGGGAAATGAAGAAAACGACTGCCAACGTGAGGGAAAACACACACAGCAGACCCAAAAACGGGAATGCCACACACAGGAAACTCCCATCTAATTGAGAGAGCCCCAACGTGGATGAATGGTGGTGAGAAAAACACCCAGGAGCCCCCAATGTGAAGGAAACATACACAGCGAGTCAAAAACGTGAAGAAAAACAACTCCCAAGCTTCCCCTGCGTGAGGAAATGGAGAACATGGGTGGATAGCCAAATGGGCATGCATTTTTGGGTGTTAACTTGCCCCAAAAGTCAAAAACGTTTTTCCCAAAAATGGGTGCTTCCCCAAATTCAAATTTCTGATTTCCATACCTTGCCCATTCTCATGCAATAACTAACCTAACCAATTTATGGTAGAATTAAATGATTGGTTGAATAAGACAAGAAAGGTGGTTGACAACGTGATGGGTTCTTTTATTGACATTTGGCTTTTCCCCATTGGCCCCAAAGGTTAAATATCCCCCCCTTATCCTTAAGAAATCATGCCCCCATCTCTTTTAATGTTGCATTGACATAGCTAGTTGTGGGTATTTAATTAAATTGTATATTTACATGATGTCCAAAATTATAATGTGCCGATTAACACAAAATACCATCGGTATCGATTTTAATCGCCAAAAAATAAAACAATAAATCAATGGTGGAGCTTTTGCCTTTAACTCCACACCATGATTAATTACAATATTTACATCATATATATTTAATACAAACGAGGTCAAAACCAAAGTGTTACAAGACATATTTATATCAAACAAGAAGACATAATATTTAAGCTTTCAAATGGTGGTGGCAAGCTATCATTCATGACACCACTCAAAGACCCCAAGACCTTATAAAGATCCAAATGTGCAACTAAGTCAATCCTTGATGTTTGAACTTCAAAATTTCTTAGTGTTTGATCCTTTTGAATGCCCGACACACATGCCCAATCTTATTGGGTTACATAAATATTTTGGATCTACGAGGAGAATTGGTCAAAAGAGAAGCAAGCCCCCCTATAGGGGCACCACATGGATGTGCAATATTAGCATCCAAATCAATGCCAATCAAACCACATTTTTAATATGGACCAATGATTGAGTGTCAAGCGATACCCTTATAGTGTACATATCATGTGTTGATGATAACAAAAGTGACTCTGAGACCCTTAGACCAATCCAAATAAGACACATGGACATTTAGTGGTGATTTTCAAAATGCCTTGGTCTTAAGGTGCTACATGGACCAATCCAAAAACACATGCAACAAGTGGGCACACCATATGTTTATGCTAATTGGGATATATAATCTCTGGTGGGGAATGGTGTCAATGAACATATCGAAATTAAAAAAAAATTACTGATAAAAAAGATGATAAAAAAGGATTTATTGGTTAAGGATAAATCTTCTTTGGAACCACTATTTTCGTGGAGGTGATAGTGTACTTACACCTCAATAAAATTCAGATGTGGTCTAACGATGTTTGTTAAGGTTGGGACCTCAAAGGCTCGGGATCCATTCTTAAATAGATCTATGCTCCATCCTTAATTACGGGGATAGAATATCAAAATGCCTTTTTTTTCTTTAAAAATACTTAAAAAATCTCAAATCCCACAACCAAAAATGTTTCAGGTGTGAATTTGAGATAAAGCTATATTACCCTTATAGTTAAAAGGAGCCACGATTCATTCAAATAAAAAGAAAGATACAACCCCATAAACACCCTAAAAGTGAAATCCTCGCCTAGAAGATAAGCAGAATTGATGACGCACAGTCCATCCGCCTTTATGTTCTAGAAAACCTCTAACCAAACAAAATGTATGATGGCTTTACTGAGAGGTAAATGGAGTCAATCCCGAGTCTTTTCCTCTGTATCTGATCCTTCTAAACTTCTTCTACTTGCAATCTCTCTTCTTCGGAAGTGGCCATTAGCCATGGTAGTTTGTGTTCCTACTTTGCTTGCAGATATTACAGCTACTTGAAGATCATTGGAATCAACCCCTAAAAATCACTCTGCATCTTTTATGACTTTGAATCTAGTGGTATTAATCCTCTTTGGCCCTAAGAGACTATCCTGTACAGTGAACATTTTTCAATTACATCAATGTTTTTACAATATCCAGATTGTGGATGTTATCATTTATTTCAGATTTCCTTCATTTTGCAATGTGCTCCCTGTTCATTCATAATTGTGTTATATATCCTGCTGCTTTTCTTCTATTGAGGAAGGTTTTACGAATTTGTAGCGATTGATATATACGAGAATTTTCTCTTTCTTTTTAGTTGAACTGTTGAATTTTAAAGGAGGAACACCGCCGTCTCTAACAAAAAGAATGAGAGATCCCAGATCTCTCAACTGTTCTGATATTTTTTTCATTTAGATTTGGGAAACCGTCACACTTTAAGTCCAGGACAAAAGTTTTTGTTAACAGTTCATTGGTCATCAAAATGCTGAAACAAAATTTCTTGTTAACAGTTCATTGGTCATCAAAATGCTGAAAAGAAAATTTTGGAGAAAAATAAAATAAAATAATCATTGGTCATCAAAATGCTGAAAAGAAAATTTTGGAGAAAAAAAAAATAATCTTTTACCATTTTCATAGTTCGATATATGACATTTGCTTTTTAAGCCCAGTTGCACGGGAATCACTCTTGGAAGTTGGGGAACTCATTCATGTTGTTTCCAAAGTTCCAAGGGCTTTGAAGCGTGTAGTAACCGTTCTGGGAACTTTTGGAACGGTTTCAGGAGTTGGCTGGAGGTTTTGAGCGAAGTGCAGGCTACTGCCAATGTCATTTACATAATGTTTTGTGTGTTCCCAGCCCCATTGGGTTTAAATTACTTTGTTTTGGCACCTCTTTTCGCTAGGTTACAATGCCACAGCTGGGCCCACAAACTGCTAACTATGACTGATATACCCCATATGAATCTATGCATTTGCGTGGTTTGCACTCATCAAGTCCTGGTCGAATCACTGATTTGCAGGTTTAATGGTTATTGCTGTGTTTTCCATACGTGTGAGAAGCCCTTTCTTTTAAAAGTAGTTGTGTCTTAAGTCTTTTGAATAACTTCATTATTCATCCTTTCTTTTTGATTCGTTGTCAATTACCCATGCCAATTTACTTTTTCAAAAAGTTCTAGGCAGATTTAGGGTTATACTGTAGTTGAATTTTTGATTATAATAATAATATGATAGATACAGTTTTATATTAGCAATAGTTTTATGCATCATTAAACCCTTATTAATATTATTAGGCATTAATGGTGACATATGTTTTCAGAAAATTAGAACTACATGATGCACCTCGCTCTCCTATTTTTTCTTATTTAGTGATAACCAATAACAGTGCAGCAGCAACAGATGATATGACATGTGGATATGAGCAAATGCATAAAATGCAATAGATAGAAAGGGGTGAAAGTACACGCTTCTAACAATGAAAGCCCTAAAAAGCTTAAAATGAATGCATACAGAAAGGTAGCTCCAGATATAGCTGATAATAGCTGTCTTGTTACCTAAAAGAGGATCTCCACCATACAGAATAGAGTATATAGGATGCAAGTAGTGGCATAACCTGTGATTTGATATAAAAAATTTACTCAAACAAGCATAATTCTCATCCAAGAATAAAACTGCGCCAAAATATCAGAAATTGTTCTGTTAAATCAACGAGTCAAAGCATAAATTCGACTATGAGTAATTCTATAATCAAGTAGTGGAAATTAGCTTAGCCTTGAGGTAAAATCCCTGCAGACAAAGTGTAATCATCATGTTTTTGAAAGCCAAGTTTTAACACAAAGTGTACTAAACATGTTTTTGAAAGCCAAGTTTTAACACAAAAGCAGATTTCCCTTCAAATGACAATAACCTGCACCATGCTTCTGCACTACTTACCCTCTTTTCCATCGACACCTTTGGCAAGATGGACTACTAAAGAACAGTAAGTACATGCTGCCGCATTTTCAGTTTGATATTTACATGTATGTACAGCCAATGCAGAATGCCATCATTTTATAGCACAAAGATTTTGCTATACAAACGACTGCAGAAAATACAAGAAAGTGCCTTTTCTCAAGAACAGTCTCCTAACAAGGGAGACACTTAGAAGAAAAACAAAAACATGATGCTGTACAACAAATGGCTACAATTGATGAGTTTATTACATGGCTGCAATTGATGAGTTTATTCTACACAATGCCTACGAGGCCCATCTCAAGGAATATCGGGAATCTGCTGCTCCCATGGCAGGCATGTCATAAACATGAAAGGGATCTGTTTCAACACCGTAGTCCATCAAAGGCCTGTCTTCTAGTTGATCATCATGGTCATACACAAAATCAGGAATCTCAATCTGTCCCTTCCTAATGCAATCCCAGAGAAATTCCAGACGGTTTACATACTTCAATTTCCAGTATAAACTGCATAACACATCCAATATTGCATGAGCACATCTGCAACAATTAGTTTTAATAAATTATCTGAATCAAAAAGCAAACCCAGGTTAATACTCACCTTGCACTCAAGAAGAACCGGCCAAGGGTTGCAAAAAACAGTCTTGACTGAATCCCTGGATGTAGGAAATACACCACTTGAAGCCTTTCTTTAAAAGCCGGAGGAAGTTCTTCATAGATCAACCACAACGTAGACAACCCAGGGCAGTTTTCACTCCTTTGTACGGAGGTATGAATGTAAACAAGACAGTAAGGTCCTTCAGGTATTTCATTTGAGATCTTATGGTAAACATATTTCTGTAGTCTTTTTCCACTGACAAGAGAAGCTGCAAATATAATTATAAACTACATCTCTTAGTAAAAGGCATGGATAATCTGAAAGGGAGATGTTTAGTACAGACCAAATTTTTATTGCTGATCTTTTTAACATGTTTCAAAAGCAATACATAGTCCATATAAAAGGAAAACATCCCAATCTGAACCGATTTGAATTAGCAAACATAGAATGTCAAAAGGCTGAGGTGGAGCAATCAGTTAACTGACAGAATTCAACCACTTCAATCAACTTTTGAAACGAAGCACCTTAAGCAATAAACGATATCGATTGAACTACAAGACCTACCATTACCACATAAACCCCTAGGGCCTAAACTTATGGAACACCAAAATCAAGTTTGCAGTATCCATTAATAACTATAGAAACCAAAACCTTTTTCTCCAATAACCATCCTGGTCAGTACTGTTGAAACATTATAGAATAACACATATACCCAGATAAAAGTTAACTCATGCTAACGGTCACTACAATAAAATTGTGCCCTCCTTACAAAATGGAAATCAAATTTTTCATGGACTGCACGGGAGTTAAAAAAGTGCTTTATACCTAGGTTGAAGATATGGTATACTTGTACAAGACCTTTATATTATGCTGGCAGACAAGATAAAGCAACAAGCATAGCAATTGACAGAATTTATGCAGTGGTCACCATAATGGATGCACAGATAAATACACAAAGGGAGAAAGAGGGGGAGATAGGGCACACTTGTTAAACAAGGTCTTATATTATGCCGGCAGACAAGATAAGATTACAAGCATAGCAAATCTGAGAGAATGATGCACAGATAAAGATCCAAAGGGAGAAAGAGGGGGTTAAGGAAAAACCCAATTCTGTGCATTAGAGATTACAAACATATCTTAGCCCCTCTAACTGATCATTTATCCTCACTCTACAGGTGCTTCCTGTAGGTCTGAGTTTGCATTCACAGGGGTAAGATATCAAATTAGGCTGCCTTCCAGCATCATTAAGAGCATTAGCAGTGCCATTCATTGTACAAGTATATGATTTGCAATTGCTGTTCAGTCATGCCACCATAGAATCACAGCATCCACCCTCCAAAATAAGAAACATAGACCAGAAAGCAACTTTTTGACCTTCCAGTTTAGTGGGGAAGGTTTCCACTTATCTAATATGCACCCAGGGCATGCTGGGTGATTTGATCCTAGATCGGAGCCCTTCTAGAACCGTAAACAAAGGGGAAAACAGTACAGTTGTAGGAAATTCAGTTAACAGAGACATTGCGGTGAGCTAAATAATTCATAAGGAATTGAATAAGACCCACAACCCACAAGGCATGACAACAAAACCATAGAATGTTAATACCAAAGTGAATGAGGATCAAACTTGTGAATGAGGATCAAACTTGTAACCTAAAGCGAGCTTCTGGATTGGCTAGGGATATGCCACTATAGAGGTAGCTTGCAACATCATATAGATAACAGCCACAAACCAAACATACATGTAACATGTAAGCCTGCTTCAGAATTGGCAAAGCCAATGAATACTTAATTGCATCCAAAGGTACTTTCTACAATCTAATATGGGGTAGATGTGTAACACAATGTATGGCGTATGGCATAGGGTAGGGCAAATCTAATAGTTAAAAAACTAAATTGAAAACATCTACTTAATATTAATACAAAAATAGTTACTAATCTAATATGGCTAGATGTGTAACACAATGTATGGCGTATGGCATAGGGTAGGCCAAATCTAATAGTTAAAAAACTAAATTGAAAACATCTAATTAATATTAATACAAAAATAGTTAACTAGAATGAAAATGAAATAAAACTAGTCTAGATCCATTTTAACCAGGATATATATAGAGCCCTGCTAGATCCATTTTAACCTAGATATATATGGAGCCCTGAGAGGGTCACATCTCTATAAATAAATAGAAAACCAAAACTTTTAATTTGCATTTCCAGAGATTTAATCCTTCTTGATCTTGATACATTGATGCACGATAAATCGAGGATTAAGATTAAAAGTAGTTATTTGAAAACCAAAAAAAGTTAGGTATTTTAAGAAGCTAAGAAAAAAGCAAAGCAAATCCCGAGAATTCTAAAGCAAACTACTGTATTGTTCTTACCAGGGAAATGCTTGCCAACTATTCTCAAAATCCTACGACCAGCTTTGTCTTTCCCCTCCACTTTCAAGACCTGAAGATCATCAAGATCAGAATAATCATCTTCCACAAGGGAGTCTTGAGAAGAAATTGGTGGTGAATCACATTCATGCCAATCTAGTTGGCTTCCAATTGTTCCTAATGACATATAACTCTCAGCAACCAGATCAGACGCCATTGCAACTCTACAGGAAGCGATTCCTTGGGATTCTCTACAACAATGCCCACCCAGAACCTTTAGAAGCTTATAAGGCAGACTCCATTCATCGTTATGATGGAAATAATATGGGTTACAGGAACCAAAACCAGGGGAAGATCTGTGTGTATCCCACCTCGCTCACTCTTCGAAATACGCGATGCTCCAAACATAGGCCCATGGTTTTGAATTTAAAGGTGGCGCGGAGGTGGATCCCTCTTCCCAAGCTTATCCGTTACCTGCCCGCCATGATAACTGTATAGATTCCCGAGATGGGATTTTAGGATATTCCCGGAATCTGCTATACAAGGACCAGACAATGAACAGTCACACTATCTTCCTTTGTCTTCTTCAGATCGGAACTTTCAAGAATAGAAGAAGACGGTTGATCGTCAAAACAACAACTACATTTTTGTTTTGACCCCACTTCTTATCCTATATACGCATAATTATTGTACTTTTATTGATAGTTATTGTATTTTATCTTTTTCCATCGAAGTAGGAGGGGTGTACCAGGTCACCGAGGGTTGTATTTCGTTTTTTCCGGAGTAAGCTAGCTGTGGAGCAATCCTCCCTCATTAGACGGAGGAGGAGCAAAGTTAGCGTTGACTTTGCTCCTCCTCCGTCCAATGGAGGGAGTTTTGCTCCACAGCTAGCTCACTCCGTTTTTTCCAGTTAAAATATGACAAGCCTATCGTTTTTTCCCATTAAAATGACATTTTATCTTTTTAAATTAAACAAGTCCTTTCAATTTTATCTCTCATTCTCTTATTTTATCCTTTATTCCATCTATTCCATCCAAGCAGGAAAGGTGTACCATCTCCATCCAAGTAGGAGAGGTGTACCAAGTGGTTGTGTTTCTTTTTCCGACCTATATCCAAATAGGAGGGTACATTCTAAATAATTATGTGATTTGTTGTTTTAAATTGAGAGTTTAATTATGGGAAATGTAATTTTGATTGTAAAAATAGATTCAATATTCTTTATTGACTTTGAGCATCTTGAATATACAATTCCAACAAATTTGAAACTGTCATTTTAACAATTTTAATCAGATTTTGATAAAAAAAAATTTATCAAAATTTAGATACATATCCTCTAAAGTTGAACTCACTCTTCTTTTTTCATATTTAATTAAAACATGAGAAATCTATCATTAACATATTATTTTATTTTTAATTTAATAAATTTATTTAATTTTATCTTTGATTTTCACATTTTAATATATTTATTTGATTTTTAAAAATGAAACATCTTCATGTAATTTCCAATGTAAACTACTGATCTAATTTTGTGATATTGGCTCTTCTTCACAGGTGTGGTTATGGTTGTGGTTTTTTTATGATGTTGGGGTCTATTGATGGGCCCGTGGGAATATGGTTGATAGTTTTTTTTGGGTCTTATGTTGGTATATTACTATTGACAAAATTGCTGATAAATGACTCTTATTATGGACTGTTTGGATGGATATCCTATATTACAAGGGATGACTTCTCATCCCGTTTTGTTGGACATATTATTGAGACCTTCTTATTATTACTCGAAAGATGAATTAAAATTAAGCTTTTTTTTCTTGGGAAAAAAAAATCCAATATAAAAACAAAACTAATAAAAAATTCACATATTCACTCATTTAGCCTTACAAAAACACATCCTCCCCACAACCTAAACCCTCCTCTACCTTATAAATAAAGAATATTAAATACCCATTTCCAACTATTTATGTTGACATGTCAGCAATGGTGAGAAACAAAGCTTTGATAAATCGTTTTATTGATTTATTTATAAAAATCAGAACCTAAAGGTAAAATTCCAATCGTTTTATTGAATTTTTTATAAAAATCAAAACCTAAAGGTAAATTTCCACCCGAAAATTCCAATAGTTTTATTGAATTTTTTATAAAAATCAAAACCTAAAGGTAAAATTCCATCCGATCCAATTTTTGTTTGTATTTTTAATAGAAGTGTATGTTAAGGGTATCTATGTATGTTGGCATGTCACCAATAGTTAGAGGCAAAGCTTTGATTAAATTGGTTTTATTGAATTTTTTATAAAAATCAAAATCTAAAGGTAAAATTTCATCCGATCCAATTTTTGTTTGTATTTTAATAGGAGTGTATGTTTTAAAAGGGAGTGGTATAGTTGTGAATATTATATTTTTTTTATAAAGTTATATGGTAAAAGAGGTAGTATTTTTTTATGCGATTAAAGTTAAACGTTATTTAAAAATACATGATTTTATTTTTGAAACTTTAATAATGATATTAAAATATACTATTTTTTTTTGATAATATTGAAGATAAAATCGTGTTTTAGTTATGGAGTATAATCCAAAATTAATTTTGATTGACTAAAAGATCGTCTTCTTAAATCCTAAGATGTAAACAAACATGTTATCTAGGATGTAAGCAAACATGTTATCATAAACATTTGGAAAAGTGAACTTTTATACCCTTATGACCACCAATAAATTATTTCAAGTGACAGAATTTTGTCTAAACACAATGATGTCATTACAAGTTAAAACCTCGATGTTGGATTATTTTACTACAAGAAGCAATGATGTCGGCCTCCTATGCTTGTGATTACTTCTTGAAGTTAAAACCCTATTGGAGAGTATGTGATTTTGATGCAGTCAAACACTCTGGGGTATACTGATTGCCTAGAACCCTTAGTGGTTTATTTGGACGCATTCACTTGTTGTGCAGGCATCTTGGTAGAAGGTATGTTGAAAGGTTTTTCCAGTACAATTCATATTCTCAATATCTATGGTCCTTACTCGAACCAGAAGTGCTTTTGGGATCAACTGGTTGCCTCGGGAATTCTCTCGGATCCTGCCCTCATTGTGATCGGGGATCTAAATTTTACTACCTCGCATGGAGAGGTTTGGAAGTCGGGGAATATATTGGACCCGTTGGCAAAATACTTTATTGACATTTTTTAGACTACCAGTCTAATGGACATTGCCCCAACTGTATTAACCCCTATCTAGTCAAATGGAAGAAGTGGGTCAGCCGGAATCGCTAAGAGAGTTGACAAATTCTATACAGCAGAAGCTATTTGTGAAAGGTTGGGACTTTTATGTTCCTAGAACTACTCTACTAGATTTTCTGATCACAAGGCAATCATTCTTCAACTTGATTTTGATACTAATTTGTCACCCTATCCTTTCAAATTCAACCCTGTTTATTTGGGAGATTCGTATTTTGACAAGCTAATCTTTGATAATTGGAATCATCTCTCAGACCCCTCAGCTGAGCGATCGAATCCTATGATCAAGCTGGTTAATAAACTCAAATTACTAAAGGGCGCTGTGATGAAGTGGGGAAGAAGAAAGAAGTTGGAAAACATTCAGGACCTGGCTAAGACTGAAGAGGAAATTCAGTTGGTTGATAAGATGCTTATTGAGAGCAACTTTAGTGAAGTCACATGGACATTGCCCCAGCTGTATTAGCCCCTATCTGGTCAAATGGAAGAAGTGGGTCGGCTGGAATCGCTAAGAGACTTGATAGATTCTATATGGCATAAGCTATTTGCGAAAGGTTGGGGCGTTTATGTTCCTATAACTACTCTACTAGATTTTCTGATCACAAGGCGATCATTCTTCAACTTGATTTTGATACTAATTTGTCACCCTATCCTTTCAAATTCAACCCGGTTTGGTTGAGAGATTTGGATTTCGACAAGCTAATCTTGGATAATCAAAATCATCTCTCAGACCCCTTAGCTGAGCAATTGAATCCTATGATCAAGCTGGTTAATAAACTCAAATTGCTAAAGGGCGTTGTGATGAAGTGGGAAAGAAGAAAGAAGTTGGAAAATATTCAGGACTTGGCTAAGACTGAAGAGGAAATTTAGTTGGATAATATGCTTATTGAGAGCAACTTCAGTGAAGTCAATTTTAGATAGATACCACTCTCTGACTACTAAAAAAAAGCAGCTACTTCTATAGAAGGAAGAAACTCTCTGTCAGAAGAGTCGAGCTATATGGATTAAGGCAGGAGATGGTAATAATAAATTCTTCCACAAATTGCTAACAATAGAAGGCTACACAATGCTATCTGGGAAATGGAGTTTGACGGAGATGAGGTTATATGTGATGATAGATCTTTTAAACAAGCGGCAAAATATTTCTTCCAAAAGGTGTATACTGATGAGCATGCCTCTAATATCTTTGATCAGATGAAGATTATCAAGCACTTCCCTCATTTTTTTGATGATAAGGACTGCAACGACATTGGCAGGGTTATTATGTCAATGGACATCCTCAAGGTGCTCAAGGGATTTGTTGTGGATAAAATTCCAGGCCTTGATGGTTGGACTGTGGAATTCTTCTTGCATTTTTTCCATTTGATGGGTGATGAGCTCACTGAGGCTGTTGATTTCACTCGTCGAAAAGGACTGGTTCCTAATTGCTTAGATTTAACGTATTTCACTCTGATACCTAAGCAGGACAGACCATTATCCTTCAACGACTATAGACCAATCTCTTTGTGCAATCTACTTTACAAGATTATCACCAGGATCATTGCGGATAGGATCAAACAATGGTTGGGTCGATGTAACACCTCAGTTTTGACCTTGTGGTATTAAAATTGTACACGATGTATATATTGTATTTAAATCATGGCGAGGAGCTCAAGGCCAAGGCCTTGCCATTGATTTGGTATTTTCAAGTATAGGCGATCAAGATCGATGCCTATGGTTTCTCGTGCTGGTCAAGCACAACACATTTTGGAATATCATGTAAATCTGCAATTTAAGAAAATATCACAACTAGCTATGCATTGCAACGTGAAAGAGATGGGGATATGATTTCACAAGGAATAGGGAGAGGGAGTTATCCAAGCAGATGCCAGGTGAGAGATTGCAGGTCCAATCCTCACAAAACCCGGTCTAATCAACAGAAAAAACTTCACTGATCTGTCGTCCAACTCACTCAGGCGAACTCAAGCTCGCCACAAATCCTTCTAGATAAAAATTCCATGCCCGCTCGTTGATGTTAAACAACTTGCTAGTTGAATCAGGGGAATTTTTGTAGACCATCAGATTTGTGTCCCCACTAGATCAATGGTGGACTTCAAATTTGGTGAAGCGGATTTCATAAAAATCCGCGTACATCAAAAGTTTTCTAAACCGCGCATATTCACCCAGCAGAATTGTTGTGCGTCATCGATTTATTTTGACGATCAATCTCAATCGTGGACCTGTCAAAGTTACCCGTTCTTTAAGCTCGTCTACCTTGTTCGTCCTCTATACTCAATCATTCAATGCTTCCAAAAGATCGGTTGAGGCAGTTAATGCCTTGGGGCAGTACGAGGTATGGCAGTCGATTTCGTGACTAAACAAGCCTGCAGTCTACAGAAGCCGTGTTCTTGCTTCTGAAGCAAGTAAGCACGAGGATGCGTGCCAGTCGGTATTTTCCTCAGTTGCAGGAAGGTTTTGTTTTTCCCCAACATTCATTGTTGAGGCACGCGTTGTTCATTGTTCACTCTCTTGAGTCGCGGAACGGGTTGTTCTCATGGTGATTTTTAGGGGTGAATTTTTGCCAATTGGCTATTTTTGGGGTTTTTTTCAAATTTTTTTGCTATTTGGTCATTTTTAGTGTCTAATGTCGCCTATATTTACATAAAATATGTTTTTTTTTATCATAATGTTCACCAAACTTTACACATTTCAGTGTTGATTTTATGTTTCACATTTAATATTCACCTACCTATCTATAAACATGTTTTTTTCAATCCAAAACAATCGCCTAGAATACTATACCTAGTGTAATATTAGAATCCTTAAAAAACACCCTAGAACTTGTTCTGAAGTGTTTCTCCCGTCTACAAGTGAACCATGTTTCTCCTATGTTACAGAGTGGTATGCAAACCTGTTGTCTGTGTTATATAGTGGAGCCCTATGTTGTTGTGTCTCTTTGTGGTTTGTTGTGATGTGCACCCTGGTTTGGGTCTGAACTGTATGCAAGACTTAGGAGTGGAAGAGACATTGAATGGGCTTGATAAACCTGGTGCAGAGAGGAACCTCACAAAACATAATAGTGGCTAGTGAATCTTCTATGCACACCCTGAAGAGCACTGGAAGGGAAGGCATAGCCCAAGAGATTGTGGAGCAGAGAAGGGATGCTTCCTTGTGTTGGGTGTGTAGGTATTGTGGATTCCAGGCCAAATAGATCTTGTGGAGGTGTCCCTAGCTCTTGAATGAGCCACTAGCTTAGCCATTCTTCCTTTCCATTGCCTTAGCAGCCTGATAAACCCAAACATAGATTGGATTGGATGACATCCTGATAAACCCAATTGTACATTGGCTTGGCTGGGAAGCCTGATAAACCCAATCGAAAATTGGCTTGGCTGAGCAGCCTTATAAACCCAACTGGTAGTTGGATTGGTTGTGTCTTGTTGTGCGTTTGGCCATGTGTGATCCTTGGCTGGACAACCTGATAAACCCAACTGTGAATGTTGGCTTGGACGAGTAGCCTGATAAACCTAGCAGTGAGATGGCTTGGTTGTGTAGCCTGATAAACCCATCTGTTGGCTTGGCTGGTCCTTAATGTGAATGTTGGATTGACTATGTGCAGCCTGATAAACCCAACCATTGCTGGCTTGGATGTGTAGCCTGATAAACCTAACATTGTATTGGATTGTTTGCCTGTAGCCTGATAAACCCAACATTGTATTGGATTGTTTGCCTGTAGCCTAATAAACCCAACTGTGTGTTGGCTTGTCTAGACAATCTGATAAACCCAACTGAAGGTTGGATTGACTGTGTGTGATATGATCTGGTTGTGTGTGAGTCTGTTGTTCCCTAGTTCCTTGTGGAAGTCATGCCCATCTCAAGGGTGGTAGCTGTGTTGAGAGATTAATGAATACAACTGGCCTATGGTTGGGTAGAACATTGCAGCGACATAGCTAGTTGCGGGACAGTTTCATCTTCAAAGATAAGTATTATGTTGTATTATTTCTGCAATGTATTTGTTTATGAAAATGTTGAATATGATGAATACTTGTTAATGATTTCAGTAGAGTTTATTGTTGATTAAATGTTCCTGCATTTGCATCTATATATGCCTTGTATGTTTCAATGCATTTTGTTTATGATCATGGAGGCTAGAAGCATGGTTACAGAGTCAGAATGCATCTGACTTAAGTGTTTCCGCACCCCAAAATTTGCTTGCGGAAGGTGAAAGGCGGAAAGAGAAGTTGAAAACAAGGCAGAATGTTGGTTTTCCGCCCCCGGGATCCGCCTGTGGAAAACAGAAGTCAAAAAGCAGAAAAAGAGCCAAAAGTCCTAAGGAAAAGTTGGATTTCTGATTCTCGAAGTCCGCTATGGAGGGCAGAAGTCGAAAGGCGAAAGTCGACAAAACAGAAAAAGGCTAAGGAAAAAAGTTGGATTTCCAAACCCCGAAGTCCGAAGTCCAAAGTCGGGAAATCGAAAGATAAATCTGTCGTTTCATGGATTTCCACATTCTGAGGTCGAAAAGCGATAAACCGAAGAATCAAGTAGCCATTTCATGGATTTCTGCATTCCGAGGTTGAAAAGTTATAGTCGAAAAGGTGGAAGGCCGAAAGGAGGAAGTCAGAAAAGTCAGTTTCATTGCGGAAACGACTTTTCTGGTATCATAGTAGATTTGTAAGCTGTGGAATGACTGTTACAGTGGTTTTTAAGCATGAGAGTGAATGTAAAAGGATGAACATGACCCACGACTGTGTTCTAAGAAGAGAGAAAGAGAAGAACAAAGGTTCTTTAAGAACTTTTAAATTATTCTGCATATCAGTAAGGTGTATGGGCATCAGGTACATGGTCATCGAGCTATCAGAGCAGTGTCAGAGTAGCAGGGACACTACAGTCGACATATCTCGGTTGAGCAATATGGTTTCCTCCCTAATCGTCAAATCCTTGATGATGTGGGCACAACTCAGGAATGTTTACATTCGATTAAGCAGAAAAAGCTCACTGCCTTTATCCTTAAATTAGATTTGGAGAAGGCCTATGATTGCCTCGATTGGTCTTTTATTCAACTTATTCTTTTGCAGATTGGTCTCTCTGTTGATTGATTATGTCTTGTATCTCCTTGGCCAACTTCTCGATTTTAATTAATGGGTCACTATCAACATTTTTCAAAGGCAATAGAGGCATTAAGAAAGGATGTCCATTATCACTGTATTTATTCATTCTGGCGATCGAAGGGCTGAGTCATTTGATATTAGAAGCTAAGGAGAATGCTCTATTTACAGGGATCAAGGTGACAAGAACTTTGTTTATTACACACCTTCTTTATGTAGATGATGTAGTTATCTTTGGCGAATGTACCTTGGCTGGTTGGAAGCATCTTAGAGACATCATTGACATTTTCTGTGGGGCTTCAGGTATGAAACTTAGCTCCCACAAATCTTGTTTCTATGTCTATTGTCGAGATCAGTTGATTAAAGATTCTATATCACAATTGTTTCCTTATTAAATGGATTGTTTGGATCTAGGTATCAAATATTTAGGATTTCCTCTAAAGCTTGATGCCTATAAGAAAAAGGATTGGTCCTGGATACTTAAAAAATTAAGCTGGATGGTTTCCAAGTGGACTTCTCGTTGGTTGTCCCTTGGGGGTAGACTACTCCTCATCACTGTGGTTTTACAAGGCATACATGTTTATTGGTTCTCACTTTTCAAAGTCCCGAAAGGTATCATTGACGCAACAAGGAAGATGATTTTTTATTTCCTCTAGGCAGGGAAATATAAATCTCATAAATTTCACCTTGTTGCATGGGAGTCTATCTCCATACCAAAATATCTTGGAGGGTGGGGGATAAAAAATCTCAGTTTGTTCAATATGGCTCTTTGTGCCAAAAGTTTTTGGAAATGTCTATTCTATAACGACCTGTGTGGCAAAGTTATCAGGAGTAAATATTTGAAAAATGTTCCCTTATCTATTTGGTTGAGGGACATGTACAGTTCTGTCACAACCTCATCTGAGATATGGAGAAGCATCTCACAAACTCTGTCTTTCATTGCATGAGACATTGGCTAGATGATTGGTAGAGGGGTACAGGTTTTCATTGGGATTGATCCCATTGTTGGCATGTTGGGGAATGCAACTCTGTCCAAGGGTTTGGCAAGACATCTACAACAAAGAAATCTTTTTGTCTTAAAGTAGATGACCAAGGAGATAGGGAATACAGACTTTTGGTGGATCACTATGCAGGAACTGCATTTGTCAAGTGAATGGGATTTGGAATGGGAGATTTATGTTATCAACCTTACGATGGCTGGAATTAATTTGTTGGATAATAACGAACGTATTGTATGGTGTTTGAATAAAAAGAAGGGGGATGTCATTGTTGCTCTAGCATACGAAACATTTGCAGATCGCCTATTACCTATGCCTACTCCTTGCTGGAGGCCATGGATTTGGAATGGAAATCTCCTTAAAAAATACAGTGCTTCTGTTGGTTAGCACTAAACAAAAAGATCTTGACTTTGGAAGCACTTTAGAAAAGAGGTTTCATTGGGCTAGGTAGGTGTAGTCTTTGTTGTGCTACTACTGAATCTGTGGAGCACTTGTTTGGGGATTGTATTTTTTTAACAATGTTTGGCGTTTGCTCTTGAAATTTATGCATTTATCTTTGAAATGGGAGTCGATTGACCTTAAGGACAACCTTCTTAGATGGAAGGATACTTACCCTTCTCTAATGGATACTCCCTTGGCTACTATTTGGGAGACTTGGCTCGCCCGAAATTTGGCTATCTTTCAGGATTCTAAAATGAGGGAAGAGACGGTTTGTCTTAACATTTTGACTAGACTCAGGGACTTTGGTTGCGGACTTGCATCCGGAAAAAATCCAGTGAATCATCCTCCACTATGTGATAGTATTGGTGACTGGATGCTTTGACGGGGCTGAACAAAAAGGTTGGTGTGGTGTCGGGATGGTCAATAAGCTAAACAAGAATCATTGATACAGTTTAAGAATGGCAGTGGGCTCTGGTACTAATACAAAGGCAGTGTTGGTGGCCTTGTGGGGGTTACTCTGGTTCGCACACTTTAAACAACTGTAGGTTGGACAAGTGTTGGGGGACTCCAAAGTTATTGTGTACTGGGTAAATTTGAAGCACCAGATACATTCCTTGAGCCTTTCCTATTAGATGAATAGAGTCATAAACATCATTTCTCACTCCTTAGAGACAGTTTTCCATCATATTTATAGAGAATATAATAGTGAAGCAGATTCTCTATCAAAGAAGGCCATTAATGACCAACTTACTTGCCTCAACTTTGAGGAAATGCTTGATGGAGTCATGATAGACTTGGGTGTTGATTTTTCCTAAGTAGCATTGAGAGCCATTCTCTTGGAGAATGGAGGCACCTGGTCAGTTACCTGGAACTTGAACCAATCTAGTATTGGGGGACTTAGACTAGAGCTGAGTGGCCATTCTTTGAATGGAGGCACCCGATCAGTTACCAAGAACTTGAACCAGTCTAGTACTGGGGGAATCATCCTAGAGCCGAGTGGCCATTCTTTGAATGGAGGCACCTGGTAAGTTACCAATAACTTGAACCACTCTAGTACTGGGGGACTCAACCTAGAGTTGAGTGGCCATTCTTTGAATGGAGGCACCTAGTCAGTTACCAGGAACTTGAACAAGTCTAGTATTGGGGGACTCATCCTAGAGCTAAGTGGTCGTTCTTTGAATGGAGGCACTTGTTCAGTTACCAAAAATTTGAACCAGTCTAGGATTGGGGGACTCATCCTAGGGCCGAGGGCCATTCTCTGGGAGAATGGAGGTGCTCGGTCAGTTACCAAGTATTTGACATTGATTCAATTGATGCATCCTATGGCTGAGGCACTTGGTCAGTTACCAGGTTATCACTATAAGCCCTAAACAAGGTCTGGCATGTGATGCACTCTTATCCTTTATTCATGTGCTATATGACCTTCCCCAAAGATTAGCTACCCCTGGGTGAGACACCTAGCACCCAATCTGTTATATTTTTATCATTTAATCAATATGATATAGGATCTTATCTGAGAGAATAACATGCACATCAATAATCACAAGAGACAAGAGACACAAAGAATTTTCCTCGGGGAAACCATAAAGGAGAAAACCCCACAACTTCCTCAGAGATAGAATGAACACCAATAGCAAAAGTAAAACCAAAAGATACAAAGATGATCTCAAACAACTTTTCTCTCTCTCACTTGTGCGAGCTACTCCTCTCTCACCCATGCGCTACTGTTGATTGAGTGTGTGTTTCAAATAGAGAGTCTCACTCTCTATTTATACTTGTTTTCCATTTGACATTTACTCTACAGGGTCGACTTCTCTAAGAGAGTCTAATAACCTAATACAAATAAATTGTGGGGTTTATTGCCCTGACTTACAACGGAGGGTTAACCTCAAAGACTTTACATGACTTTATTATATTAATGAATCTTCCGATTGGAGGAACAAACATCTCTATCAGGGTACAATGAAATACAATAAGAAATATACAAGTGAATACATTTTGAAGTTACAAATACAACAACACTCCCTCTTAACTAGGAAGGTATTCTCTTGACATAGTTCATCAGCTCAAGTCTTCATCACTGGATCATCATTATCACTGCTGCCTCTATCTCAAGCAAATGGTGTTATCTCTCAAATCTACTCATCATAGGAAGTTCTACATAGCCATCCCTTTTTCATGCTGGATGTAGGCCTAGCCTCCATGTAGGTCTTCATCTTCTTCAACACTTATATCCGACCATGGGAGGCCTAGCCTGCCACCATGTCGGAAAGGATCAACACTTACATCCGACCATGGGAGGCCCAACCTACCACCATGTCCCAAAGGGTCAGCACTTACATCCGACCATGGGAGGCCCAACCTTCCACCATGTCGGAAAGGCTTAGCACTTACATCCGACCATGGGAGGCCCAGCCTACCACCATGTCGGAATGGCTCATCACTTACATTCGACCATGGGAGGCCCAACCTGCCACCATGTTAGAAATGATCAACACTTACATCTGACCATGGGAGGACCAACCTACCATTATGTCGGAAAGGATCTGCACTTACATCCGACAATGGGAGGCCCACCCTGCCACCATGTCGGAAAGGCTCAACACTTACGTCTGACCATGGGAGGCCCAGCTTGCCACCATGTCGGAAAGGCTCAACACTTATATCTAACCATGGGAGGCCCAGCCTGCCACCATGTCAAAAAGGCATTGCATCTTCCAGACACATCACTTCCCTTTGGAGGGAACCTCAATCCGACAAACACCAAGCTTCTCTCTAAATTACTCAAACTTCACTCTGGCTAACGGCTTGGTCAACACATCAGCTATCTGCTCGTCCGTTGCAACATACTGGAGCTTCACTGCTCTTCTCTACACCATATCCCTGATATAGTGATACTTGATTTTGGTATGCTTCGACTTGTCATGGAACACCGGGTTCTTCGACAACTTCACACAACTCTGGTTGTCGCAATATATACAAGTAGCATCCAACTGCAGATCAAACAGGTCAGATAGTAGCTTCCTCAACCACACTGCCTCACAACTAACCGAACAAACTACAACATACTTTGCTTCAGTTGTATTCAGTGCCAGGCATGACTGCTTCCTGCTAAACCAAGAGATCACACCTGATCCCATACTGAAGCAACACCCGGAAGTGCTCTTCCTATTAATGGCACTGCCTGCCCAATCCAAATCCACATAACCCTCCAGGTTAATCTTCTGATTTGCTTCATACTTGAGCCCATAATCAACTGTACCTTTCAGGTACCTCATAATATGCTTTGCAGCAATTAGGTGAACATGTCTTGGATCCGTAAGGAACTAGCTCAATGTGTTCACAGCAAAGCAAATATCTAGTCTCGTATTCGTCAGGTACATCATGGACCCCATCATCTAACGATACATCGTGGCATCAACCGACTCTGATGAAGAATCACTTAATAGCTTTAGGTTCGATACTATAGGTTTGGTCTTGGCCTTGCAGTCCATCATCTCGAACCTCTTCAGGATCTCCACTGCATACTTCCCTTATCCAAGGGAGATTCCATCTGCATTCTACCACACCTCCATGCCTAGGAAATAGTGCATCATACCCAAATCCTTCATCTTGAACTCAACAGCAAGCTTCCTCTTTGTGTCAACAATCAACCCATCCTCACCTGTCACAAACAGGTCATCTACATACAGTAGGAATATCACTGGGTTTCCTTCCTCAACCTTGTAGTAAAGGTTGGAATCCGATTTACTCTTGGTAAAGCCCAAACTAGTCAGGAAGTTGTCAATCCTGTTGTACCACGTCCTGGGTGCCTGTTTCCAGCCGCACAGGGCCTTCTTCAATTTGCACACATGAGTTTCCCTATCATGTGTCTCAAATTTGAGTGGCTGCTCCACATACACTTCCTCTTCCACTGCACCATTCAAGAACGCGGTCTTGACATCCATCTGGTGTATTTTCCATTTCATCATTGCAGCTAGAGCAAGTACTGATCTGATGGAAGTGTATCTAGATACAGGTGCAAAATTTTCTTCATAATCTATCCCTTCCTTCTGGGAGAAGCCATGTGCCAGAAATCTCGCTTTATATTTCTCTATGCTGCCATCTACAACATGCTTGATCTTGTAGATCCACTTGGAAGTCACAAAAGACTTCCCTTCTAGTCTCAGAATGACATCCCAGGCATCATTCTTCATGATAGATTGGTACTCCTCGATCATAACATCCTTCAATTCTTCATTTTTTGTTGCTTCATCATAGGGAAGGGCTACACAACTGGAGTAGGACCTAGTTCTTTTCCTTTCTCTATGCATTTCTTGTGGAGCACCATATCTCTCTGCACCTTGGATAGCCTCACGTACCCATGCTGGTTTCCTCTTGTAAGAATTCTTCTCACAGGGTGGATCTATAGGTTCATGAGGTTCTTCCATTTCTTGATCTTCTTCTGGAGTTGCTTCATTCATTGTTGTATCTCAAATATTGGGTACTTATGTTTCTTCAAGGTCTTCAACAGGTCTCTTTATGGATTTGTTGTAATCTGAGTCTTCATTAAATGTCACATCCCTGCTGATGTCGATCTTCTTGAATCCTGGAAAATATATTCTGTAATCTTTTGAGCTTTCACTATATCCCACAAATATACCCTTCTTTCCTAAAGGATCTAACTTCATCCTCTTTTCTTTCGAAATGTGTATCTACACCAGACAGGCAAATATTCTGAGATGGTTGACTTCTAGTTTCTTTCCAGAGAAGACTTCTTCTAGTTTTTTGTTCTCAAGTACCCTATGTGGAGTGCGATTCTGTACATACACAACTGTCCTAATAGCTTTTGCCCTTAGATGCATAGGAAGATCTTGATCATGAAGCATTGCCTTCGCTGCTTCCATAATCGTTCTATTCTTCCTTTCTGCAACCCCATTTTGTTGTGGATTATATGGAGTGGTTAACTCCCTCTTAATCCCTGACTCTCTGCATAATTCCTTAAATTCGTCTGATGTGAATTCTCTGCCATTGTCTGATCGAAAGGTCTTGATTTTATTCTCTGTGTGGTTTTCGATCAAGGCTTTGAATTCCTTGAACTTACTGAATACTTCGTCCTTGATTTTCAAGAAATGTATCCATGTCTTCCTAGAAAAATCATCAATGAAAGAAACATAATATACATACCCACTTAATGAACTGGATGACATTGGAACGCATACATCGGAGTGAATAATTTCCAAGATTCCTTTTGCCTTGCTCTCGCTACTTGGAAATGTCTTCTTTGTGTTCTTTCCTTTCGCACGTCCTTTGCAAACACCTTCATGCTTTGCCTGGATTTATGGAAGACCTTCAACAGCTTTGCTTGCAACTGGTAGTGCCCTATAGTGCACATGTGCAAGCCTTCTATACCAAAGTTCACTTGGCTCTACCGAGTCATGGACCAAATCTTGTTCTGGTTGGCCCTTTAATTTGTATAAGCCTCCCTTTTTCTCTCCAATCACTACTGCATCATCTATAGTCTTTCCCTTTGGCCACATAAGGACTTGGCCATCTACAAATTCAACCCTCATACCTTTTGCATCCAATGCAGATATGGAGAGAAGATTCTTCTTTAGTCCTGGTACAAACAAGACATCCTTCATCTTCATAGATTTTCCAGAGTCTAGCTTATAGGAAGCTTCACCACTACCTTTTATGGGATACTGGTAGTCATCCCCAAGTTTCACTTTGTGGGGTGACTCATGTTCGGATAGTTTCACAAAGGATTCTTTGAATCCCGTCATATGCTTGGAAGCCCCACTATCTATAAGCCAATCATTGCTTCCATGTGTAACAGTTCTCGTGAGGGCAGAAATCAAAACATACTCTTCATCGCTTGAAGAATATTCACTTTCTTCTTTGACTCTCTTCCTGGGAGGCTCATCATCCTCTGCAGTGTGAGCATGATGTCTTCTTTTTTTGTCCTTCTTCTTGTGAGAGCCACCTTTATTTCTAGCACAATCTCTGGCGAAGTGTCCTTTCTCATCACATGTATATCATCTGAATTTAGATAGATCTCTGCTAGATCTTCTAGGGTTATCTTTCTGATTCTGGTGAGAATGCTTACCTTTGAGATGATGGTGGTCCCTTTTGATTTTCTTGGTGTGTGTTGTGAAAGCTTGATCTTCATTTCCTGTCTTTTCTTCTCGAGCTACTATTCGAGCTTCTTCTTGTGAGCATTCCTCCCATGACCTACTGAAAGTGATTAACTTTCTTCTAGCACAAATCCCTTGAATAAAGGAGTCTCGTGACCTAGGAAGACCATTCAAGGTGGTCATCACAATTTCTCCATTCTCTACTTATTCTTCCACAACTTCAAGTTGTTCTTTGATTTGAGAGACCCTTGTAAAGTATGACTATATGGTCTCTACATTCTAGATCTTTACATTCTTCAACTGATTTCTCAAAGTCATCTTCCAATTTATATTCTTCCCTTCAAATAGCTTGGTCAAGGAATCAAACATCTCTTTAGGTGTATTTAGGGAAGACACATGTGGTATAAGGTGATCCTTGATAGAATCAACAATAATCCTCTTGGCCTTGACCAAGTTCTTCTTGTGTAAGGCTTTAGCCTCATCTCCCTCTGGAACTAGAACCTCTCCACTTATGTAGGTGTCCAATTCTTCAATTCAAGAACAAGTGAAATCCTATACTTCCATGCTCGGAATTTATCACCGCCTTCAAGATTTTCATCAATCTTGGTGTGATGAGACATCTTTAATGAGAACCTCAATTGGAAATACAAAATATTTAGATCTGGTGTTGATCTTTTGCAGTGTTGATTTTCTGGTCCAGGCTCAAATTAGGGTTTGAATTTCTCGAAGTTCTACCGAACTAAAAACTTTGATCTTGGTCTTTAAATTTTGATTTTGAGGAGGAGGGAAATACTATGCTGGGCTCACTAAAAAATTCCACTTCTGTGAAAGCCCTAATTTCCCGCAGTAGTGATAGGTCAAAAACTGAAAATGCTCGGAATCAGATTCTGCTTCGACATAAAGATGCGCCCTTCAATGGAGAGTTAGCCTAGCCTCCTTTTATTGATGATCGATCGAGAGAGACCGAAAAAGTAAGAAGCCCTAGCTTCTGCAGCTGCACAATGTCTTCTTCTCAGGTTAGCTCTGATACCATGTTATATTTTTATCATTTAATCAATATGATCTAGGATCTTATATGAGAGAATAACATGCATAAAAATAATCACAAGAGACAAGAGACAAAGAATTTTCCTCGAGGAAACCATAAAGGAGAAAACCCCGCAACTACCTCAAAGATAGAATGAGCACCAATAGAAAAAGTAAAACCCAAAGATACAAAGATGATCTCCAACAGTTGTTCTCTCTCTCACTTGTGCGAGCTACTCCTTTCTCACTCATGCGCTATTGTTGAGTGAGTGTGTGTTTAAAATAGAGAGTCTCACTCTGTAACGTCCCTGTTCCTCTGAGCGGCGAAGAGGACGCTACCAAACCATCAAAAACCTCCGGGCAATAGCCCCATGAACATGAATAGGCATATAATGCTGAAATAAAAAGCTTTAAACATAAAACATACTATGATGCATAATCTTTCATATACATAGCGGAAGCAAACATACATTCATTCAAGCATACCACATGTTCATTATATTCATTAATCAGTAAATATAAATGCAGAGACGAAAGAGTCAAGAATACTTATCTTAAATAGGATTCATCCCGCAACCAACTACGTTGCTGCAATGTTCCACCCAACCATATGCCAGTTTGCTCATCAATTTCTCAGCAACACTGCCACCCCCGAGCTGGGCATGATTCCTCAAGGAATAAGGGTCAAAGCAGACTTACACATAGCCAAGGTACACAAATCATCCAAGCCCACATAGTAGGGTTTATTAGGCCGTCAAGGAGCTAGAAACGGCTAAATGCTAAGCTGGTGGTCTCAATGGAGAGCTAAGGATGCCTACACAAGAGTTAACCTGAATTTTAAGACATCCACAGACCCAACACGAGGAATCTGTCCTTTCTTTGCTTCACAGTCCCTCAGGCCCTGACTCCCCTTTCCAATACTCTTCGAGGGTTGTGGAGAAGAAAGCCAACAGTCTAACTCTGTCTGAGTTGCTCCAAACACCAGTTTTCTCAAGCATACCCAGCCTCTAATCCTATTCTCAACAGTCCGAAGACCAACCACTGCATACCATAGTAAAACAAATAGTTCACAGCTCTGTGAAGAAGATAAAGACAACAGGGTGACAACCCAAACGAAAGGGTGAACACAACTTAGATCAGACAAGGTGATTCAGAGTTGTTCTTGGCCCTAGCGTGGCCAAAACAACTAAGAAGCAACCCCACAAGATATTGTGCACAAGTAGCAACCAAACCCCAAGGAAAGATAAACAACCCAATCTCATAATGAAACAACGGGAACCTTACACATTTTGTAGGTGGGGAAGAAGACGGATTCCCCGCGTTGATAGGGAAAGCATATAAACAACAAAACTGTGCCTTTCAGGCTGATTTTCCAGCTCGTCGCGCGAGATCACAGTCTTCCAACCCCTGCGTGAGGAAACCCATACCGATTTTCGATCTGTGCGTGAGGATGAATAAATGATGGAGGGAAATCCCCAAGCGGTGTGTGAGGAGAGCGAACAGAACAACTCTCTCTGTGTGAGGATGTCCAGAACGACTCGCGGTTGTAGGAAAAACCAGAACCCTCCATGTGTGTAAGCAAGACCAGAACATCTGAAGAAATGGAATCATGGGAGAGTGGGGTGAATGGTGACCGTCCCCTTGCCCTTCGCGTGAGGAAGAGCGAGCTTGCTGGTGGAGTGGACGTGGGGTAAGGACTGGCAGTCTTGCCACCCACCACCCCCAACCATAACTGCTCCCAACTAATCGAATAGCAGAAGTTTAGTGGGTGGTCGACACATGGCAAACTCCCAATGGCTCCCACGGTTTAGACAACCCCCCCCCTTTAACCTTAGGAATAATGCCCTTTTCATTTAACGTTGCACCATCGTAGCTGGTTGTAGGTTTATTTTAATTAATGTGCGTATTTACATGATGCCCAAAACTGTAATGTGCTGGATAGCATGATATCCCATCGACAACAATCCCTATTGCCGAGACATACACAACCAAATCGATGGTAGGGCTTTTGCCTTTAGCTCCACACCACGATTAATTATAACATATACATCATGTATCTTTTAATGCAACCGGGGTCAAAACCGGAGATATTACATTCCCCTCCCCCTTGGAATAACACCGTCCTCGGTGTTCCAATACATAGGAATGCATATACAATTTACACATCAAAATTTCAAAACTTTGCAGATCTGTCCCATGTTCAATTATTTACTTTGAACTTTCAGGACCAAGCCCCTAAGCTTCCACGAGCTTCTCCTGCTGGTTCCAAACTTTCGACTTATCCCGAATTCTAGGAATTTTATGGCTGCTTCCCTCTTTATGTTCCCTCGTTGGGCAGTCCCGACGTAAATGATGTCCTTCGCATTCCCAACATTTCGCTGGCTGCTTCATCTTTTCCTGCTCAATTTCCTTTGAGTCTTCATGCTTGGAATGTTTCTTAACGGATTGCTTGGACGAATGTCCCATCATTGATCCGCTTTCCTTTCCTTTACGAATTCCCCCCAGAAGGCTTTTTACCTCCTTTTGCAAACTGATAGAGTCTTGCAAAATTTGGCGGTTCATCTCATTCTGCCTTTTCTGTATCTTGAGCATCTCTTCAAGATTCTCTTGGGTCTTGGCAATCTCTTGAAGGAGACTTCCAGCCAAGTCCAACAGCTTTTAGTCTGCTGCCATGATCAATGTGCACCACTGGATTTCACTTTCTCACCTGTGAAATGCACCATTTAAATTCTATTAGACTAAGCATAATATAGACATTAAAATCGGTCAGTTAATTGCCCAATTGGCATGACAGTCCAAGTCTCATCAAGAAGACTTTCATATTTTTCATGTCTTCCCAACAGGCACATGAGCTCATTCATGTCCATTCTTGGGCAGGGAATTAATTATTCCAGCATTCATAATTTACTTTGAACAATTAAACACATTCTATTCCCAGTCATACATGCATTCAACAATCCTTTGTTTTCACAATGCATAAGTATATATATATATATATAATAAAAAAGTCAAGAGAGAGCAGCAAGAGTTTTTCCCCTCTTTTTCTTGTTCCATCCTGGAACCCACACCACCGCTGTGGCTTTTCATGCTCTCAGCCTCTTTCACTTCACCGTGAATGCTCGACCAATCCCTCTTGGTCATGACACTTAGTGTCTCCAATCTATTTCAGACCTTTCAACCATGGAGCCTCCCCACATGGTTTGTCTCGGTTGCTAGGACCTTCACAGTCACACTAGCACCTTTTTCATTACTGCTCATTCTTAGCTCTTCAGGACAGTAACATGTCCAGATGCACCCCTAGGATGCTTTCGTAGTCCTCGCTTCCAGCGATACCTATATTCAAACATTGAATAGATTCACATGTTTAGTTTATTCTCAATGGTTTCTATCTCTTAAACAAGAGCTTAAAACATCATAACCAAATCATATACACATGCATATTCATAAGCAAGAAATTGCAAAATAATCCAATTCTTATCTGTATTGTGTGTTTCCTCATTGGTCCACAGGATCCTGCTTCGCTTTGCAAGCCTTGGGATCGCCTATGGACTTGGATGTCAGGTCAGCACGCAGGCTGCTTCACAACATCCTTTTATACATATCAAGCACAGTCAAGCCAACCTGCAGTTGGGTTTCTCAGATCGTTTAGCCAAGCCAATACACAATTGGGTTTATCAGGCCGTAGGCAATTAAGCCAATACATAATTGGGTTTATCAGGCCGTAGGCAATTAAGCCAATACACTATTGGGTTTATTAGGTTACTCAGCCAAGCCAGCTATTAGTTGGGTTTATCAGACTGCAGGTATTCAAGCCAACTCTGTAACATTTCCCCAATTTCCACAACATCAAATAATTACACAGTCAAGCCAACCTTCAGTTGGGTTTATCAGACCGTCAACAAATCACCTGCACTTATGTCAACAATACACTTATATCAACAATGCACTTATATCAACAATAAACAACCAATTCCAGGTTTCATTTCCAACAATGAGCTCTACTTCCACTACCCCATACAACACAAGAAACCACTCCCTTCTCTGTGCTCTTTAGTAGAAGGTAGGATGAGCCCAAGCCATTATCCACTTGGTGTACAACACCAGGCTACATCTGTTTAGCCTGACAACACAAGCAATATAAGCAACTCATTAGCGTTATTGCTCTAAAACTGAAATCATATTTTACATCATTCACCATCAAATATTGAGACACCAGGAGTGCATCCACTCCATAGGGTGTAATCAATATTGAAAAACCCTTCCATGATCCGACATCGGGAAAGTGTGCACCCCTTTCTGATGTGTTCCATGTAGGCCCTATTCATACTCAAGCAATCTGCCATAATGGAAATAAAATCAAAACACACTCTATATATTGAATTTAAAAATTTGACATGCATATTCTTAGCTAGGGTCACAGAACACTTATCCATTTGTCGAGGCAGTATTCTTTCGTTAAGGAGGAATGGGGGCTCCCTTCTCTGAGTTGACAGTCCCTCAGTTTGCCATCCCAACTCCTTTTTACACTTCATATTCACCGACATAATCCATACAATCTCACTCATGTTGTTTACCACACATGTAGTGCAGATGAGACATTTCCAAAATGTTCAATGGAGTTTCACCCAAAACCCATTTCCAAGATAAGGGAAAACCTTCCCATGAAGTTTGGCTCCTGCATGCCATCACACATGATCTTCCTGCAGTGTGTACCCCTAACACATTCATTAAATAGCCAAACATTCCATCATTATCTGATAATACAATCCAAATTTGATTGTTCCATAACCAAGCAATAACATTAGTAATTAAATTCAATGAGAATTTGCAACTCTGTTTACTACATAAATTGATTTGCTTGGCAATGAGGTGATTCTCAATTGTGGGTCTCTTGTAAGCAGCACCCCTGTGCCCATTATAATTTTATGCTTACTAGCATAACATGAATACCCACTTACAATGCGTCCTAACACAATCTTTATGCACGCCAATAGTGATTAGTAGTTAGCAATTTCTCAAATATGAAATTCACAAATTCAAATTTAACAACTCATTATGCATACAAACTATTTTCACAGCTATGAGACTCTTCTCATAAGGTTTGGATCTTTCACATGGTAGATTCCAACATTTGTCATGGTCTTACTCTCATTGCCATGTTCTAAACAATCTACCTGAAACTTGAACTTCAATCAGCCAAACACTTGGTAAGTCTGGATGCATATAACCTTTTCATTGCTGCAACCATCACTGAAGTATTTTCAGAATTTATAAAATTCAAATACTTCCAGCTGTTAATCACGTCAATATTACCAAAACTCATTTACTTCACGCAATCATTATCATACTAAAATTCGCAAGGTCACATCATTTATGCCAAAATGAAATGTTTAGATACTCCTTACTCCACAAGCGTATCATTGTACCATCTTGCCCTTCCATAGAGCATTTGCGGCAGCCAATCGATCATGACTACCCTCTTCATGCACTTACTATTATGCATTCATAACAACTCTTGAAATGGTTCCATAATTGTCATCAATTCATCATTTCAGTCATTAGTTATTCATAATATCACATGCACTACCTCAATGCATTCATGCATTTGCATTGCAACATTTGCACCCATACTTATGTATGCATATCTACAACATTTACTCATACTTTTCATATGCACCCATTCAATGCATAACTACAAGATTTATAAAATCTTTTAATGCATACCCACTCAATGCTATCTTGCATTGATTCATGAATACTATGCATTCAAACATACCAGGCATGGCCTAACCATGAATACTTCATATAGGATGCATGACTATAATCAAGATCATCAGTGCTTACTTTCCTTGGACTACTAAGCTCATAACAACACATACATGCATGACACATTTTTGTATGAATGCAGTCTAAATTTTAGATACCCACATGGTATGAGACCTCTTGCTTTTACCACTCCATGCCATTGTCATAATTAAACTCTTACCTTCATGGGTCCTACTTACACCCTTGAGATTACCAGTTTGGTTGGTCCTTGGCAGGAGATTGCAGAATTTGCTCACCAACTTTTGATTCTAGACTTGTTTCCTTATCCCTTTCTCCATAGGGTTTCTGGTCACATTCGTCAGTATCAGCATCATATTCAGCCATGTCCATGGCGTCGTTGGTTTTCCCACTAATGCCAACACCAATGCAATAATTATCATTAGTGGTTCATTATAAATATATAATTCTTACCAACATGTAATATCCTATGCATGCAAGGCATATCCTCATACATTTCATGTATAAAACTTGCAATCATAATTAGCAAGACAGGGTTTAAGCAATTTTCCCTTTTCAAATCCCTCATCTTTGCATGGAACTCCTCTTCCACACAACAATTGGTTTGACTTCATAGTCCTTGCTATCTCTAGGCATGCAATTCTCAGAGCAACACACTTTCCAAGCAACCACTAGTACTTTTCTGCTCTGCATTCAAATTCTAGTGATTCTTCCTTGTTCGCTGCTGGATAAGCCTTCCAACGCCTATTCACATGCTTCATTCTGACCTCGGGTGTGAAAACCACACCATTTCAAAAATGATGGAAAAACACACCACTGAATTTTGGTCCAAAATGCTAACTTCAGCCATCTAGGGTTTTCTCCCTTTTCAATCCTGAAATTGCTGAAAGATCCAATGAAAATTCACTGCAAATGCCATTGGAACACTAGCTGGAACTGCTAAAAAAAATTCCACTGGAAAAACCTAAACCTTCTTTCTCCCTATCGGGTCTCTTTCCAACTAAGTTTCCGATGTTTCGGCGGCCAAAAGCTCTAGTTTTCTCCGTGCTCATCGATAGCCTGTTCATCTATTTCCTTCCGTCGTTTTGGCGGCCAGAACCACTAATTTTCTCTGCTCCATTGGCGGTTTCATCATCTAAGGTTTTCCGCTGTATCGGTGGCTCCAACAACTGTCCGTCGGGTGGATAGTCCATTAAACAGTCGCAACTGCGGCCAACAAACTGACTTTGGTTTCCGCAGACCATATAAACCCGTCAGTGGTTTCGTCAACTAATTTTTGGCGATCCGATCCACTAGTATTCCCCGCCACATCGACGATTCAAACAACCCTCTCCGCGGCGTCAGTGACCGGGGCACTATCCATCGGGTGGATAACTCCTTAGGCATCCGTAACGGCGGCAATCAACCTCACAGTGGTTCCCATGGACTGTAACTCTGTCGGCTATCGGAACTCTCTCCACTGTGTGTTGGCGACTTCAACAACTAAGGTTTTTCGATGCTGGCATGTCGGGAATTGGAAGCACTAATTGTTACGGCATCGGCGATCTAATGCCTTATCCATCAGGTGCATAGTCCCGTAGAATGCCACAACGGCGGACGCACAAACAACTAGATTTTTTCGATGCTCATCGGCGGTTTCATCCACTAAACTTCTCCGACGCTTTTTGCACTTAGAGAAATTTCGGAAATTTTCTTCCCTTGTCTGTCGTTGCGTCGACTCTTCAAACAACTAACTTTCGCCGTCGTTTCGGCGGTATTAGGGAGATCTCCGCCGAAACTGCAGCTCTGCCTTCAACTAATTTTCGCCGTCGCATCATCAACACCTTCTTCATCTATCTATCGACAATCCCATCTTCTATTTTTCTCCGACGTTCTTGTACTTCAAATTTTTCTTCTTCCTTCTCCTCCGCGTCGGCGCTTTCGTCCTCTATCTTTCGCCGACGCCGATGGCCTTTATCGGCGGTCCATTTGACTAAATGAGCCGACGTTTCGGCGGTTCCATCATTTAAATCTTGTCGATCCCTTCGACCGATCTTCGCCGATCACCGATGGTCGCAATACTTAGAAAATTTTTCGAAATTTCCTCCTTAATCTTCTTTCCACCGCCGCTGTTGGCAGCTTCACCAACTAACTTCCTGTCCTTTCTGCCGATTTTTCGACACTTACGACTTCTAATTTTCGCTGATCAATCCACTAATCTTCGCCGTCATTTCGACGATCTCATCAACTAAGTTTTTCCGATGCTTTCAGCACTTAGGAAAAATTTGGCAAAAATTACTTCAGGATCCCGCCGCTATGTTGGCTATTTCCTTAACTATTTTTCGCTTTGCCTTCCACTACATCGGCTGTCGGAACAACTATCCGCTAGAAGGATAGTCCACTAGCCAGCCACAACGACGGACGCATTATCTGTTAGTTTCTTCCGATGTAGTTCATCGGCAGTTCCATCGTCTAAACATCGACGATGTAATCAACTAAATCCCACCGATCGCCGATGGTCTGACTTAGGAAATTTTTCAAAAGTTTTCTCTCCGCCGTCGCTATCGGTGGTTGAAGCAACTAATTTCTACTCTTTTTCGCCGACGTTGTGGCTACCCCATCCACTAATCATCGCCGATCCAGTCGGCTAAACTTCGCCGATGGTCGAGTCTTTATTGGGCAGCCTTTCAACTAGTTGTCCGCTGCATCGGAAAGGCTTCCCACTAAGTCTTCCGATGCGCCGACGACCAGTCACTTAGAAAAAAATTTCTTCAATGAAAATTTTCTATCATTCATAGATTTCTTCCTGCTGTGCTTTGGCAATCTGCTTCTGCTAACTGGTTTTTATGGCCCTCTGAGGCCCAAATGCTGCAATGCTGGCTCTGTCACTGCATCCTCGTGGCCCATTCAGGCCCATGCTGCAACCAGAGCTCTGATACTATACTGTAACGTCCCCGACCCTCTGATCGGTGAAGAGGACGCTACCAAACCATCAAAAACCTCCTGGCAATAGCCCCATGAACATGAACAGGAATATAATGCTGAAATAAAAAGCTTTAAACATAAAACATACTATGATGCATAATCCTTCATATACATAGCAGAAGAAAACATACATTCATTCAAGCATACCACATGTTCGTTATATTCATTAATCAGTAAATAGAAATGCAGAGATGAAATAGTCAAGAATACTTATCTTAAACAGGATTCGTCCTGCAAGCAGCTACGTCGCTGCAACGTTCCACCCAACCATAGGCCAGCGTGCCCATCAATCTCTTAGAAACACTACCACCCCCGAGCTGGGCATGATTCCTCAAGGAATAAGGGCCAAAGCAGACTTACACATAGCCAAGGTACACAAATCAGCCAAGCCCACACAGTAGGGCTTATCAGGCCGTTAAGGAGCTAGGAAAGGATAAATGTTAAGCTGGTGGTCTCAATGGAGAGCTAAGGACGTCTACACTAGAGTTAACATGAATTCTATGAAATCCACACACCCAACACCAGGAATCAGTCCTTTCTCTGCTTCACAGTCCCTCAGGCCCTGACTTCCCTTTTCAATACTCTTCAAGTGTTGTGGAGAAGAAAGCCAGCAGTCTAACTCTGTCTGAGTGGCTCCAAACACCATTTTTCTCAAGCATACCCAGCCTCTAATCCAATTCTCAATAGTACGAAGACCAACCACTGCATACCGCAGTAAAACAAACAGTTCACAGCGCTGTGAAGAAGATAAAGACAACAGGGTGACAACCCAAACGAAAGGGTGAACACAGCTCAGATCAGACAAGGTGATTCAGAGTTGTTCTTGGCCCTAACGTGGCCAAAACAACTCAGAAGCAACCCCACAAGCCATTGTGCACACGCAGCAACCAAACCCCAGGGAAATATCAACAACCCAATCTCATAATGAAACAACGGGAACCTTACATAGTCCGCAGGTGGGGAAGAAGACAGATTCCCAACATTGATAGGGAAAGCATATAAACATCAGAACCGCGCCTTTTAGGCCGATCTTCCAGCTCACCGCGCGAGATCACAGTCTTCCAACCCCTGCGTGAGGAAACCCATACCGATTTCCGATCTGTGTGTGAGGATGAACAAATGATGTAGGGAAATCCCCAAGCGGTGCATGAGGAGAGCGAACATAACAACTCTCTCTGCGTGAGGATGTCCAGAATGACTCGCGGTGGTAGGAAAAACCAGAACCATGCGTATGTGTAAGCAAGACTAGAACATCCAAAGAAATGGAATCATGGGAGAGTGGGGTGAATGGTGACCGTCCCCCTGCCCTTCGCATGAGCAAGAGCGAGCTTGCTGGTGGAGTGGACGTGGGGCAAGGATTGGCAGTCCTGCCACCCACCACCCCTAGCCATAACTGCTCCCAACTAATCGAATAGCAGAAGTTTAGTGGGTGGTCGACACATGGCAAACTCCCAATGGCTCCCACGGTTTAAACAACCCCCCCCTTAACCTTAGGAATAATGCCCTTTTCATTTAACGTTGCACCGTCGTAGCTGGCTGTAGGTTTATTTTAATTAATGTGCGTATTTACATGATGCCCAAAACTATAATGTGCCGGATAGCACGATATACCATCGGCAACGATCCCTATTGCCGAGACATAGACAACCAAATCGATGGTGGGGCTTTTACCTTTAGCTCCACACCACGATTAATTATAACATATACATTATGTATCTTTTAATGCAACCGGGGTCAAAACCGAGGATATTACACACTCTCTATTTATACTTGTTTTCCACTTGACATTTACTCTACAGGGCCGACTTCTCTAGATGAGTCTAATAACCCTAATATAACTCAATTGTGGGGTCTATTGCCCAGACTTACAAAGAAGGGTTAACCTCAATGACTTTATTATATTAATGACTCTCTCGATCAGAGGAACAAACATCTTCGTCGGGGTACAATGAAATACAATAAGAAATATACAAGTGAATACATTATGAAGTTACAAATACATCAACACAATCTTGGTGGCACAAGGAGTTCAAGTTAAAAGCATTAGTAGTTCTCCCCATTTATGATGATGTACTTTGAATGAGCATGAAGGACCCTGATGACCACTTGCTTTGACCACAAAACACTTGAAGGACCTTCTTTCCCTAACCCTTGGTCCATGAGGAATATCAAGAGGCTAAAGTCAAAATACAAGAAGACCTATTGTACTACAAGATGTCAAAGTAAAAATACAAAAAGGCCTTTGGTACCACAAAAGGTTAAATTCAAAGGATCAAAGATGCAAAAGAATAAAACCCTAATTTATACTCCTAATTATGAGGGACCACTTCAAATGCTTAAACGTGTATAAATGAAAGTCATTGAAAAACATTACAAACACACTTCAAATACACCACAACTACTCCATGATTGACTGAGGCAACACGTGATTGGGATCTTCCACATTTTCGCAGCTAAGGAAGAAAGTGTGTGGCTAGTATTTTTGCCTTATGCCCTAGCATGGCGACTTAGCTAGCTAGGGAATCCTCTTACCTACACCCACAAGCTATGGTTTTCACCATACTCCACACGGCTAGCAGCAACACAGACCTAGGGCAACACTCTCCCCCATCTGAGAAGCCCTCCCTCTCATTCAGGCAGCCCTCTTCTCTTTTCGAGCAGCCACATAAATAGTCCAGGTAGACTACAGAACACTAGGGCAGCTAAGAGGAAGGTTTGTTTTGCCCACAGAAAACTTGGGCAACCTTGTTTTGTTCAAGGGTAGGCACAGTGACAATTCAGGCAGCCCACAGAAGACTTAAGCAACCCTAAATTATTCACGGGCTTACATAGTAGGGTTTGGGTAGCTCACAGGAAGATCCGGGCAGTCACAAGAAGAGTCAGGGCAGCCTTAAATTGATCAAGGGCAGCAACAGAAATATTTTGGGTAGCTCGGGCAGCTAGGGAGACAATTTGGGTAGACAAAGTCTGTAAATTTCGGGTAGCATGAGAAAATTTGGGCAACAGAAGAATTTTTCTGTGTAGTTGGTCTTCTTCCTCCACGTGGTAAGTTTTTGGTCAAGCTTGCTAGGGTTTGACAAATTTTTTGAAAAAACATTCATCTCAGAATTCTGAGATTTTTCTTATTGTTGCTACAAACTTAGTCATCTCATTTAAGGAATGAATTACTAATGCTTTTGGGGCTTTTGTCCTTTAAAGGTTTCCCCGTGAAAACATATGGTGTTCATTTGTGTTGATGCTCAATTATTTAATGCACTTTTCTTATTGTTATCTATCTTAGAGTCTGCAAGATCTAAAGAATATATGCATATGCTAAAATTCAACATGGTATCAGAGCTTTGCATGTGAAGATTGCAGTAAGAGAGCATATTACTGTAATCCTCCTAGACCTTGGGGCATTTTGCAGACTTAGATAACATACTTGTGATTCAGAGATGGCCTCCAATACGTTCAAACCAGAAGAGAGGCTTGAAGGATCAATCAACTACAACTCTTGGAAAGCTAGGCTCATGGCCACCCTAGAAGAAAATGACCTTGATGACCTGGTTCTTGATGCCATAGAAGAACCTACAACTAATGCTGCAAGAATTTCCTTTAAGAAGAAGCAAGCAAAGGAAAGAAGGATCATCTATGACTCAGTTAAGGAAACCTCAATGCCCACCATCACACAATTGAAGACCAGCAAAGAATGCTTTGACCCATTGATGAATTTATATGAAAAGAAGGCACCTAGCTAGAAGAGAGTACTGAAGAAAATGCTTCATACATTGAAGATGAACAAGGATCAGGAGTCGCCCCCTTCTTCACAAAGATTGCACAGTTAAGAGATCAACTTACTGCTATTGGCATACATGTGGATGATGACGATATTGTACAAACTGTATTCGATGGTCTTTCCAATTCTTGGGAAACCTTTCTAGCAGCTATAAGTGGACGTGAAAATCAACCAAATTTTGATAGACTTTGGAATGACTATTTGGAAGAAGAAGGAAGAGTTCAAAGCAAAGCAACTGTCACTAAGGAAGGGAACCTTGCTCTTACAGATAAGACAAGGAAGTTCAAGAAGCCCTTCACTCAGAAAAAGAAGGAAAAGAGACGACAAGGTAAACGTTCAGATGCTTTAATTGTCATAAGGTTGGACATTTTGCCAAGGATTTGTTGAATTTTTAGCATTAGCATAAACTTAATTTTTTTGCAGATCTACTTAAACAAATCAACAGTATAGCAAAAACACATTTATCACATCAACACAATGGACACAAGATTTTTCACTGGGAAAACCTTCAAAGGACAAAAACCCCAAAAGCATTAATAGCTCATCTCGTAAATGAGATAGCTTAAGAAATTGTTCAAAAAGTTCTTCAAATCCAGATTTGGATTTTAACCACAGTACAGTAAAATTATCAGCAAAAAAATAGAGCAAGAATGTCAAGCCCTAGCAGCAGAAATTTTCAGATATGTCTGGAAGGGACTGTCCAAAAATAGTCTGCCAAATTACTACAAAAAATGAAAAAATTCCTAGATCTGTAAAAACCAAAAATTTTCCAGATCTGTCAATGGCTGCCCAAATTTTACAGATCTGTCAATGGCTGCCCACAACTAAAGAAGAAGGGTTTCCCAAGCAAGGATCTCAGCTGCACGATCTGCTCGAAAATAGAAAATGATGCCCACAAAGAAAAATCTCAGCTGCCCGAAAAATGTAGAAGGCTGCCCAAAAAATGGAATGCTGAAGATGGCTGTGCAAAAATGCTGAAGATGGACTTTGATGATAAAACCCTAGCTGAGGGTTTGAACATAAGATAGTCTTCTTCACTTGTGAGAGCAAAACTTGTGTGTATCAAATGAGAAGGCTTGATCTTCTTTTATAGCCTTTGTTCACCTGTAAGTGGCCGAGATTAGGAAAGATAAAAATAATAATATTTTTATTATTTTCCTAATTTCACTTTCACTTTTATAAAAAAAGTAATTTATTTTTTTCCTTTGACTTTTATAAGAAGTCCTTATTTATTTTGACTTTCACTTGTGGTCATTTTCCTATGGTCAAAAATTCTATTTTATTTTTTACTTTTGACTTTATCCTTTTTCTAAGTTCCCATGTGGTCCTTTTTTATTTCAAAAGTACATCATCATAAACCAAGAGAGTTATTAATGCTTTTATCTCACACACTGTGTGACACCTAAATCTAGTACTAGGATAACTTGACCAAGGGTAGCTAATCCTTGGAGAAGCACACCAAGCCCATAGATTAAGGGTCAAAGTGCAACACACATGCCCAGACCCAGTCTAGGGCTTATAGTGTCTTCATTCTCCCAGAGAATGGCCACTCAGAACTAGGCTGAGTCTACCAGTCCCAGACTAGTCTACATCGTGGTCTTGGACTAGATGTCTACTCAACACTAGGTTGAGTCTACCCAGGGTAGATCTAGGTCTATATCATGGTCCCAGACCAGATATCTACCATTCAACAGAATGGTCACTCAACACTAGGTTGAGTCTTCACCGTGGTCCCGGACTAGGTGGTCCCATTCTCCGAAGAGAAGGGCTCCCGATGCTGCTCAGAAAAATCAACACTCCCTCTCAACGAGAGAGGCATTCTCTGCCATACCAAGCTTGTCACGAAATTACACAAACTTTGATGTTGTCAGAGGCTTGGTCAAGATATCTGCAATCTGTTCATCTGTACAAATGTACTGCAACTTCAGAGCACCTCTCTGCACTAGGTCTTTGATGAAATGATACCTCATTTCAATGTGTTTCGATCTGTCATGAAACATTGGATTCTATGAAAGCTTTATGCAAATATGATTATCTCAATGGATGATTAGTGAGTCAAGCTTTCCCTCGAACAGATCAGATAACAACTTTCTAAGCCAAACTGCTTCTTTGCAGGCATCACTTGCATCAATATACTCTGCCTCAGCTGTACTCTGAGCTATGGAACCCTGCTTCCTGCTGGACCAAGAGATCACTGCTGATCCCATACTGAAGCAATAACCAGAGGTACTTTTTCGGTCAACTGCACTGCCGGCCCAATTTGAAACTGAATATCCAGATAACAATACTCCACTACTGGAAGTGTACCTGAGCCCATAAGTGATAGTCCCTCGCACATATCTGAGTACATGTTTGGCGGATACCAAGTGTATGTGCTTCAGATTTGACATGAATTGACTCAGTGCATTCATTGTGTAGCAGATGTTTGGTCTTGTATGCACGAGATACATCAGGGCACCGATAAGCTATCTGTATAGAGTAGAGTCCACACTCTGCGAACTAGAGGCCAAGTTTCACAACTTTGTCAAGTTGGTAGTCATTGGTATGCTCATGGACTTGTAGTCCTGCATCCCAAATCTCTACAAGATATCTACTGCATACTTTCCTTGTGTCAAGACGATATCTCTTGGCTTTTTCCAGAATTCTAAGCCAAGGAAGTAATGCAATTATGAACAACTTTAAAGTACAAGTTAGAATTAACTATACTTTTGGAAAACCCCAAGCTATGGAGAAATCCATCCATCCTGGCATACCAGACTCTTGGAGCCTATTTCAGTCCAGACAAGGCTTTCTTCAGTTTACATACATAGGTCTTCTTCCCATGCGTAACAAAGCCTTCAGGTTGTTCAATATAAACTTCTTCCTCAATCTTACCATTGAGAAAGGCTGTCTTTACATCCATCTAATGTAACTTCCATCCGAATACTGCAGCAAGTGAAATGATAGTTCTGACGGTAGTGTACCTAGAAACATGTGCAAATGTCTCGCCATAGTTAATGCCTTCTTTCTGAGTGAAGCCACGAGCTACGAATCTGGCTTTATACTTCTCCACATTGCCATCTGCAGCATGCTTGATCTTACAAAGCCATCTGGAAGTCACTACTGACTTTCTTGTAGGTCTGGGAATGACTTCCCAAACATCATTCTCCATGATTGACTTATACTCTTCAATCATGGCATCAACTCATACCTATTTACTTGCTGCTTCTTCGTACGATGAAAGTTCTGAACTGATAAGCTGACTCATAAGACCAGAGTACTTCTGTGGTCTTATGCTTTCTCTAAAAGTCTCTGGAGGAGCTTTATGCTTCTCGACTTCTTGTACCATTTCTTGGTACCAAGCAGGTTTCATTTTGGAAGGAGGAACTTCAAGTAGTTCTTCTAGTGGACTTTCAATGTTCTCAGGAACATCTGGAGTTTGATCATCAAACTCTTCCTCCCTCTGAATTTCTGAATTTGGAAACTCAAGTGGAGCAACTGCATCTTTCGGTGAAAGCTCTAGTGTTTTACGAAACATCGCTTCCTCATGGAAGATCACATCTCTGCTAACTTCAATGTACCTCTGTCTAGGTATATATACTCGATAAGCCTTTGAGTATTCATTGTACCCAAGAAATAAGCCTTTCTTACCATATGGCTCTAGCTTGGCCCTCTTTTCTTTTGGCACATGAACATACACAGGAGTGCCAAATATCCTCATGTGATCAATTACAGGTTTCTTCTTGGTGAAGACTACTTCTGGAGTCTTCTCACCCAAGATAGCATGAGGGATTTTGTTCTGTATGTACACAGTAGTTCTTATAGCTTCATCCCACAAAGACAAAGGAAGATCTAGATTAGTGATCATGGCTTTAGTAGCCTCACAGATCGTTCTATTCTTCCTTTCTGCAACCCCATGTTGCTTAGGGTTGTAAGGTACTGTTAGCTCTTTCTTGATTCCTATTTCTCGACAAAAACCATCGAACTCGTTAGATTCATACTCACCTTCATTATCTGACCTCAAGATACGGATGTGCCTGCTGGTTTGATTTTCAATCAGAGTCTTGAACCCTTTGAACTTGTCAAAGGTTTCACTTTTGGCCTTAAGGAAGTAAATCCAAGACTTCCGAGAGTAGTCATCAATAAACAAGACATAATATAAACACCCACTCAAGGAGGGTGAAGACATTGGCCCACAAATGTCAGAATGAATTAAATCCAAAATGCCTTTAGATCTACTCTTTCTTCAGGGAAAGAATTTCTTAGTGTTCTTACCGAGAGCACATCCTTTGCAAATTCCTTCATGTTTTGGAGAAAATTTTGGCATACCTGTAACCATCTTCTGCAATCCTGGGAGAGCTGTGTAGTGAAGGTGTACAAACCTTCTATGCCAAAGTTCACGGGGATCAACTGATTGATGTACCAAAGCATGAATGAAAACTTTTGAAGCCTTGTAGAGGTCTCCCTCTCGAACCCCAATCTGTACTACTGAGTCTAGATCTGTGTCTTTTTCCCATAAAAAGGACTCTGTGGCCTTGGTCTTGTAAACCAGCAATAGATAAAAGATTCTTCTTTAAACCAAGAACATAAAGAATATCATCAACATGAAGAACCGTACCTGAGTCAAGTTGAAGTGAAGTTGAACCAACTCTTTCAATCTTGTAAGTGGAATCATCTCCTATTTATACCTGAGTGGTGAACTTCTTCTTTCTGTAACTGGTGAGGGTACCACGGTTACTTGTCATGTGCCTAGATGCACCACTGTCAACTAACCAAGAAGTAGAGCAAGTTGATAAAGAACCAGTTAGAGTAGAAATCAAATAGTACTATCTTCTAGGCTCATCAGTTTTATGAGCCTTGACTTTCTTCTTCTTTGGTTCTTCATATTCTTCTTCCTCTGCTTCTGCAGCAGATGCCTGAAACCTTCTCTTGGGTTTCTTCTTGTTCTGTCTGCAGTCTCTAGCATAATGCCCAAACTTGTGACAAGTATAACATTCAATCTTAGACATGTCAGAAAACTTTCCCAGAGGTTTCTTCCCTTTCTTTTGCTGATGGAAAGGCTTCTTGAACTGCTTGGTCTTTGCTGCAAGTGCAAGGTTATCCTGCTTGATTACCTTGTCATTGTTCCTTGTTTCTTCTTGTATGCAATCATGCCAAAGCCTTTCAAAGGTTGGCTGATTTTCTCGTCCACAAACGGATGCCATGAAGGTTTCCTAAGAGCTTGAGAGACCATCAACCACTGTTTGTACAAGATCATCAACAGTAACACGAATAGCAAGGAGATGATCTCTTACCTGTTTGATCTTGGTGAAGAAGGAACCAACACTTTCATCTTTGTTCAGCTTCAAAGTTCGTAGCCTCTTCTTCAAGACTCCCTTTTGACTGGGAGCCTTCTTTTCATAGAGGTTTACCAATGTATCATAGCATTCTTTAGCAGCCTTCAAGGATGTGATGTTAGGCATCAATTCTTCTTTGATAGAATCATAAATAACTGTTCTAGCCTTACCTTGCGTCCTCTTGTAGGCAAGCCTACCAACATTTGTAGTTGGCTCTTCTGTGACATTAAGAACAATGTCATCCAAGTCATTCTCATCAAGAATGGCTGTCAACCTGGCCTTCCAGGAATTGAAGTTTGTTGAACCAGAGAGCTTCTCTTCCGGTTTGAAACCAACGGTAGCCATCTCTGTCACTTATCCAAATGTTAGATCTACAAATCTTATTCCAAGATCTAGTGAGAAACAACAACAGTATCTCTTTACTGTGTTTTCACATGCTAAGCTCTGATATCATGTTGAATTTTTAGCATTAACATAAACTTAAAAAACTTGCAGATCTACTTAAACAAATCAATAGTATAGCAAAAACACATTTATCACATCAGCACAATGGACACAAGATTTTTCACTGGGGAAACCTTCAAAGGACAAAAACCCCAAAATCATCAATAGCTCATCTCGTAAATGAGATAGCTTAAGGAATTCTTCAAAAAGTTTCTCAAATCCAAATCTAAATTTTAACCACAGTACAGTAAAATTCTCAGCAAAAAATTAGAGCAAGAATGTCAAGCCCTAGCAGTAGAAATTTCCAGATCTGTCTGGAAGGGACTGTCCAAAGACAGTCTGCCAAGTTACTGTAAAAAATGAAAATTTCTTAGATTTGTAAATACCAAAAATTTTCCAGATCTGTCAATGGCTGCCCACAAAGAAAGAAGAAGGGTTGCCCACTCAAGGATCTCAGCTGATCGAAAATAGAAAATGTTTCCCACAAAGAAAAATCTCAGTTGCCCGAAAAATGAAGAAGGCTGCCAAAAAAATGGAATGTTGAAGATGGTTGTGCAAAAATGTTGAAGATGGACTTTGTTGATAAAACCCTAGCTGAGGGTTTGAACATAAGATAGTCTTCTTCACCTGTGAGAGCAAAACTTGTGTGTATCAAATGAGAAGGCTTGATCTTCTTTTATAGCCTTTGTTCACCTGTAAGTGGACAAGATTAGGAAAGATAAAAATAATAATATTTTTATTCTTTTCCTAATTTCACTTTTACTTTTACCAAAAAATGTACTTTTATTTTTTCCTTTGACTTTTATAAGAAGTCCTTATTTATTTTGACTTTCACTTGTGGTTATTTTCCTCTGGTAAAAAGTCTATTTTATTTTTGACTTTTGACTTTAGCCTTTTTCTAAGTGCCCCTATGGTCCTTTTTTATTTAAAAAGTACATCATCATAAACCAAGAGAGTTATTAATGCTTTTATCTCACACACTGTGTGACACCTAGATCTGGTACTAGAGTAACTTGACCAAGGGCAGCTAATCCTTGGAGAAGCACACCAAGCCCATAGATCAAGGGTTAAAGTGCAACACACATGCCCAGACCCAGTCTAGGGCTTATAGTGTCTTCATTCTCCCAGAGAATGGCCACTCAAAACTAGGCTGAGTCTACCAGTCCCAGACTGGTCTATAGCGTGATCACGGACCAGATGTCTACTCAACACTAGGTTGAGTCTACCCAGGGCAGATCTCGGCCTATATCGTGGTCTCAGACTAGATATCTACCATTCAACAAAATGGTCACTCAACACTGGGTTGAGTCTTCACCGTGGTCTCAGACTAGGTGGTCCCATTCTCGAAAGAGAAGGACTCTCGATGTTGCTCAGAAAAATCAACAGGATTGCAACCTACCAAAGAGAAAGTTCAAAAGAAGGTTTCAAGCGTCTACTGCAGAAGAAGAAGAACCCAAGAAGAAGAAGAATGCTAAGGCTACCAAAGGAGGTGAACCTAGAAGGGAATACTATCCGATCTCTACTCTTTCTAGATCCATCACTAACAGTGCTAACTCTTGGTTAGTAGATAGTGGTGCTTCCAAACATCTGACAGGTTTCCGTGAAGCACTTTCCAGCTACAAAAAGAAGAAGTTCACTACCCAAGTTTTCCAGCTACATAAAGAAGAAGTTCACTACCCAAGTAGAACTTGGGGATGACACCACTTACAAGATTGAAGGATTTGGCTCAATCTCACTTCAACTTGAATCAGGCCGAGTTTTACATATTGAAGACATTATATATGTCCCTAGGTTAAAGAAGAACCTCCTCTCCGTTGTTGGCTTAGAAGACAACGGCTACAGGGTTCTCTTCATGGACAAGAAGGTCCTACTATGGGAAAAGAATGAGAAGCTAAGCTCAACTGGACCAATTGGAGTTCGAGAGGGAGGTCTTTACAAATTTTCTGGAAACTTCACACAAGCTTTGGTTCGCAACAAAGTTGACTCATGTGAACTGTGGCATTGGAGGTTTGGACACCTTCACTATACATCTCTTCCAGGAATTCAAAATACGGTTACATGTATGCCAGAGATTTCTCCTAAACATGATGGTGTTTGCAAAGGTTGTGCTTTAGGTAAGAGCACTAAGAAATCCTTTTCCAAAAGCAAGAATAGATCTAAAGGCATCTTGGACTTGATTCATTCTAAAATATGTGGGTCTATGTCTTCACCCTCCTTGAGTGGGTGCTTGTACTATGCTTTGTTCATAGATGGTCACTCTCGAAAGTCCTGGATTTACTTTCTCAAAGTCAAGAATGAAACTTTTGACAAGTTCAAAGAGTTCAAGGCTTTGATTGAAAATCAAAATAGGAAAACACATCTGTATGAGTCTAATGAGTTTGATGATTTTTGTCGAGAAGCAGGAATCACGAGGGAATTGATAATGCCTTACAACCCTCAACAGAATGGGGTTTCAGAAAGGAAGAATAGAACGGTATGTGAAGCTGCTAAAGCTTCCTTTATCTTTGTGGGTTGAAGTTGCATGTACTGTTGTGTACATTTAAAATAGAAGCCTTCATGCCATCTTAGGGGAAAAGACTCCAGAAGAAGTTTTTACTAGCAAGAAATTTGCAGTTGACCACATGAGTATTTTTGGCACTCCTGTGTATATTCATGTACCAAAAGAAAAGAGAGTTAAGCCATAGCCTTTCGGAAAGAAAGACATATTTGTTGGTTACAGTGAAAATTGGAAAGCTTACCGCATCTATGTTCCTGAACAAAGGTACATTGAATTCAGTAGAGACATAATATTCCATGAGGAAGCTATGTTTCATCAAACAAAAGAGCTTCCAAAGGATGTCGAAGAATCCCCTTCTGAGATTCTAGTTTCAGAAGTTCAAAGAGAGGAAGAAGAATTTGAGCCTCAAATTCCAAATGTACGTGAAGAATCTGAAAGACCAGCTGAAGAACTACTTGAGGCTCCTCCTTCCAAAAGGAGACCTTCCTGGTACCGAGAAACGGTGCAGGTAGCTAAGAAGCATAAAGATGCTCCTGGAACTTTCAGAGAAAGCATAAGGCCTCAAAAGTACTCAGGCCTTATGAGCCAACTCATCAATGTTGAACCTTCCACATACAAAGAAGTAGCAAGCCAATAGGTATGGAATGATGTTATGATTGAAGAATATAGTTCAATTATGAAAAATGATGTGTGGGAAGTTGTTCCCAGACTGACATGAAAGTCAGTGGTAACATTGAGATGGCTCTACACAATAAAAAATGTTGTTGATGACAGCATTGAGAAGTACAAGGCCATATGTGTAGCTTGTGGCTTCACTCGAAAGGAAAGCATAGACTATGATGATACTTTTTCTCTTGTCGCCAAATATACCACCATCAGAACCATCATCTCTCTTATTGTTGTGTTCGGATGGAAACTCCATCAGATGGATGTAAAAAAAACCTTCTTCAATGGCAAGATTGACGAGGAAGTCTACATTGAACAACCAAAAGTCTTTGTGACTCATGGGGAGAAGTCCCATGTGTCTAAACTAAATAAAGCCTTGTATGGGATCAAACAGGCCCCGATATTTTGGTATGCAAGGATTAACGACTACCTTCATAGCTTGGGGTTCTCCAAAAGCACTGCTAACTCCAATTTGTACTTTAAGGTTGTTCAATAACCATATCTTGATCCTAGTCTTGTATGTGGATGACTTGTTCCTTACTAAAGAGGAACAACTGATAGCTCAGTGTAAGAGGGAGCTCATCTTTGAATTTAAAATGAAGGATCTTGGTTTAATGCATTATTTTCTTGGCTTGGAGGTTTAGCAAAAGCCAGGTGAGATATTCCTAACACAAGGGAAGTATGCAGCTGATATCTTGCAGAGATTTGGGATGTGGGACTACAAGTCCATGAGCGTGTCCATGACAACAAACTTCAAGAAGTTGTGAGACACTAGTTCACAAGATGTGGACTCTACTCTGCATCGACAACTCATTGGATCCCTGATGTATCTCGTACATAAGAGACCAAATATCTGTTACATAGTGAATGCACTGAGTCAGTTCATGTCCGATCTAAAGATACGTCGACTGTCAGGCCCTACAAGTAATAAAGAGTAAGATATTTGAGGATTGTACCATATCAGTGTCAGCTCAACCTGAGTGGGCTATCCAGCTAAAAGAGGCGTTAGAGTGTTATAATTTTGCATTTGAACCAAAGGAGGAGGATGAGGATCATCGCGACACCAACATTCCGGAGTCAGAAGGCACTCGCGATGTTGAGGGACCACAGTTAGAAATTCCAGCAATCACAGAGCCCATCAAGATTAAAAAAATCAATATTGGCACAGACACAGAACCTAAGTTTGCCTCTATTGGAGACTATTGGAACGATGAAACAGTCGGACAGATTGCAGACTTGTTACATGACTATCAGGACCTATTTCCCACCAATTTCACAGAGATGAAGGGAATAGTCGGAGACCTGGGAGTCATGAGGATACCATTGAAGGAGGATGCTAGACTAGTCAAACAGCGCCCATATAGATTAAATCTGCGATATAAAGAAAAAGTAAAGGATGAGATCGATAAGATGCTAGCAGCAGGAATCATTGAG
>LPNX010925767.1:215053-238992 GCA_001517045.1 Pseudotsuga menziesii | reverse complement strand
AGTAAGTGTTAGGGGACTGTTGGAGTAGGGTCCCGCAGCTACAGAAGAAGCTGCTATTTTGACGGACAGACAGTTTTGGCGGAGATATAAGAGGTAGAGCTACGACGCCGTAGCAGGTTTCTAGCTACAGATCAGAGCCGAAAACCGTGACTGTAGAAGACAGAGAAGTCAAGGAAGACGACGGTACCTGAGTGGCTGAGAAGAGAGAGCTCACCCACTGCATTGAAGGCAGCGGCGGATGACAAGAGGGCTCAGCTACCCTCATAAAGTAAAAGGAGCAATGAGGCCGAGGTATTGAAAACAAAGGACATCAAGGGAAGCAACGCCGGTACCCATGGTCAACGCTGGGAAGCATGGAAGATTGCAGGAAGCTGTGGTGAAGGGAAGCGGTGCATAGTACCCATGGTCAGCGCCGGGAAGCATGGAAGACTGCAGAGAGCTGTGGTGTGACGGATAGCGGCTACCTCAAAGTATAGATACGCTGACTGTCACTAGTTAGGGTTTGGGTTACTGTTGGGACAGGCCCACAGTGTTGTAATGGCGAGACCTTCAGGCCGCCTATAAAGGGATGTATTTTGTATTGTAAAAGGTTGGCATTTTGGGCATTTTAGGCCATCCAGCTAGTCAGATCATCAGTAGTTTGTTAGCTTACTTTCATTTTGTATTGTAACAATCCCCAGGGATTGACACAGAGGGAAGAGTATATTGTAAGAGAGACAATATAGAGATAGAGAAGAGATCTAAGAGAGAAGGGCTCCAGGCTGTGTGCGGAGTTACCCAGAAGATCTCAAGCTGCATATGCGGTGAAGCAGAACTGTGTTTACCTTCCCCTGAGCTATAATAGAAACACAGTTCTGTGGACGTAACTTCCATCCTGGAGGTGAACCACGTTAAAATAGAGTGTTATGCGATTGATTCATGTGTTGTGTTTATTTGTTGCATCTGTTAGTTATTATATGAGCCTTGTTTACAGTTGAATGTATGAATGCGTCGTTCAGTTCACAGCAATATAGAAGGATAGACATAAGTTGAAGTCTTTTGGCATGTTGTATGCGAGTTCATTTATGCTTTGCTTGAAACAGTCACTAGTCGTAGTGTTAAACAGTCTGGTATGTTGAGTCTTGCAAGTCGACACGAACAACGCTAAGTGCGCTGAGCCGCGGGAGTAGGATATCGCAAGGAGGCGATACCGCACCGGCAGAAGAGCTGCGGCGCGCGATACTGTAGGTTAAGGACTTAGCGTTGGGGAGAAAGTTACGTGTCGTTTGGTGCGCGACGATGCGATAAGGATGGAGTCATCGCGAGTCAGTGGAAGTTGCGCAACGCGGAAAGGGACCGCGCGACAGGAAAAGAGAGATCTCGTGGCTAGAAGAGCTGCGAGACGAGGAGATCGCACGACGCGAGCAGAAGGGTCGCGCGACGCGCAGAGAGAGAGGCCTCGCGCCTAGCAGAGCTGCTAGTCGCAAATAGGATGCCACAGAACCTGGTCCAAGACGCTCGAGTCCTTGGCCAACCCATTAGAATCACTTCGGGTGAGACTTCAGGCCGCTTCGCGGTCTGTCGCCGAAAGAGCCAGTGAGCTAGGGGTGTTGTTGGTTAAATACAGTAAACCCGGGTCTGCCCATGATAGCCAACAGTGGTGATATCACTTATGGGCTCAGGTATACTTCCAACAATGGAGTAATGTTAGTCAAATATGTTGACTCTGATTGGGATGGCAATACAAAAGACCGAAAAAGCACTTCATGTTACTGTTTTAGTATAGGATCAACAATGATCTCTTGGTCCAACATGAATCAAGGTTCCATAGCTCAGAGTATCGCTGAAGCTAAGTATATCGCTGCTAGTGATGCCTGCAAGGAAGCAGTTTAGCTTAGGAAACTTCTCTTTGATCTGTTCAGTGGAAAGCTTGACTCAACCATTATTCATTGTGATAATCAAAGTTGCATTAATCTTTCCAAAAATTCGATGTTTCACAATCAAAACACATTGAAATGAAGTACCACTTCATCAAAGACCTAATACAAAGAGGCACTTTGAAGCTGCAATACATCCGTACATATGATCAGATTGCAGACATTTTAACCAAGCCTATGACATACACAAAGTTTGTGTACTTTCGTGACAAGCTTAACATGGCAAAAAAAACCTCTCTCGATGAGAGGGAGTGTTGATTTTTCCTAAGTAGCACCGAGAGCCATTCTCTTGGAAAATGGAGGGACCCGGTAACTGAGGGAGTGTTGATTTTTCCTAAGCAACATCGAGAGCCATTCTCTTAGATAATGGAGGCACCTGGTCAGTTACTAAGAACTTGAACCAGTCTAGTACTGTGGGACTCAGCCTAGAGCTGAGTGGCCATTCTTTGAATGGAGGCACCTGGTCAATTACCAAGAACTTGAATCAGTCTTGTACATGGGTACTCAACCTAGAGCTAAGTGGTCATTCTTTGAATGGAGGCACCTGGTTAATTACGAAGAACTTGAACCAGTCTAGTACTGGGGGACTCAGTCTAGAGCTAAGTGGTTGTTTTTTGAATGGAGGCACCTGGTCAGTTATCAAGAATTTGAACCAGTATAGGACTTGAGGACTCATCCTAGGGTTGAGGGCCATTTCTCTGGGAGAATGGAGGCGTTTGGTCAGTTACCAAGTATTTGACATTGAGTCAATTGATGCAGCCTATGGCTGAAGCACCTGGTCAGTTACTAGGTTATCACTATAAAAGCCCCAGACCAAGTCTAGGCATGTGATGCACTCCTATCCTTGATCCATGAGCTATATGACCTTCTCCAGGGATTAGCTACCCCTGGGTGAGACACCTAGCACCCGATCTCGGTGGTAATAGGAGTTCAAGTTAAAAGCATTAGTAATTCTCCCTATTTATGATGATGTACTTTGAGTGGGCATGAAGGACCCTGATGACCACTTGCTTTGACCACAAAACACTTAAGGACCTTCTTTCCCTAAGCCTTGGTCTATGAAGAAGATCAAGAGGCTAAAGTCAAAATACAAGAAGACCTATTGTACCACAAGATGTCAAAGTAAAAATACAAAAAGGCCTTTGGTACCACAAAAGGTTAAATTTGAAGGGTCAAAGATGCACACGAATAAAACCCTAATTTAAACTCCTAATTTTGAGGGACCGCTTCAAATGCTTCACAGTCTAAAATGAAAGTCAATTGCAAAACATTTTACACACACTTCAACTTCTTCACAACTTCTCCATGATTTTCACAACTTCTCCATGATTGACTGAGGCAACACGTGACTGGGATCTTCCACATTTTCGCAGCGAAGGAAGAAAGTGTGTGGTTGGTATTTTTGCCTTATGCCCTAGCATGGCAGCTTAGCTAGCTAGGGAATCCTCTTACCTACACCCACGAGCTAGGGTTTTCACCATACTCCACACGGCCAACATCAACAACAACACAGACCTAGGGAAGCCCTCTCCTCCATTCGAGCAGCCCTCCCTCTCATCCAAGCATCCCTCTTCTCTTTCTGAGCAGCAACAGAGGCAGTCTAGGCATACTATAGGACACTTGGGCAGCTGAGAGGAGGTTTGGTCAGCCCACAGAAGACTCAAGCATCCTTGTTTTGTTCACAAGAAGCCACAATGACAACTTAGGTAGCCCTAAATTATTTGTGGGTTTACACAGTAGGGTTTGGGTAGCTCACAAGAACATCCAAGCAACCACGAGAAGATCCAAGGCAACCCTAAATTGATCACGGGTAGCAACAAAAAGATTATGGGCCGCTGGGGAAAAAATTGGGCAAACTAGGATTCAATTTTCAATTACAATCACTAAAATTAGAAATATGAATATCAAGACTTAAATGACGAATTTGAAAATTATCATGTTGAATTGTATAACGTGTTTGTATTATTAATTTGCTATACTCTGATTTACATTGCACAATGATAAACTTAGTATTTACTATTTATTATTTACTTTAGTAGTTTACATGGAATGAATCATTGAAATGTTATTGCTGAGATTTAATAATTTATAATATTAATTTTTATTAAGACTTGGACACCCCATTTCGCTAAAATTTGGGGGTGGTCTCCACACTTCCCCAATGTGCTTTTTCCCGCTCCCGAGTCCAGGAAACAACTTGGGGGAACACTGCTAAAATGAAATGTTATTGCTGAGATTTAATAATTTATAATATTAATTTTTATTAAAACTTGGACACCCCATTTCGCTAAAATTTGGGGGTGGTCTCCACACGTCCCCAATGTGCTTTTTCCCGCTCCCGAGTCTCGGAAACTTGGGAAACTTGGGGGAACACTGCTAAAATTCAACATCAGGTGCCTCAAGAGTCTAATTTTTTCTCTAATTGCAGCTTTTTGTATATGCATACATCTACGGATATATGGTATATTTTGAGGTGATGAAACACATGCATAGATTTTTGATCTGCACCTTTTGGTATGATGAAGAAGAAGTAAGATACTAGGATGAAGTTTTGGTACTAAAGATAACATCGGGTGCCTTAAGAGTCTATTTTTTCTCTAATTGCAGCTTTTTGTATATGCATATATTTACGGATATATGGTATGTTTTGAGGTTATGAAACACATGAATAGATTTTTGATCTGCACCTTTTGGTATGATGAAGAAGTAAGATACTAGGATGAAGTTTTGGTATTAAAGGCTTCTGTATAACACTGTTAGAGAATATGTTGATACTTGATTATTTACAGCACTTGTCTTATTGTTATTTATCTTACAGTTTGCAAATTTTAACGAATATATGCATACGCTAAAATTCAACATCGGGTGCCTTAAGAGTCTAATTTTTCTCTAATTGCAGCTTTGTGTATATGCATACATTTACGGATATATGGTATGTTTTGAAGTGATGAAACACATGAATAGATTTTTGATCTTTAGCTTTTGGTATGATGAAAAAGAAGTAAGATACTACGATGAAGTTTTGGTACTAAAACCTTCTGTATAACACTATTAGAGAATATCCCTCTGCAAGTTTTTCGTAAGTTTTAACACTATTAGAGAATATCCCTCTGCAAGTTTTTCGTAAGTTTTTAGTATAAAGATTGTTTTTTTCTTTATGAAAAAGAAAGATAGATACAGTTTTATATTAGCAATAGTTTTATGCATCATTAGACCCTTACTGATATTATTAGGCATTAATGGTCACACATGTTTTCAGAAAATTAGAAAACTACCTGATGCACCCCGCTCTCCTAATTTTTTTCCTATTTAGTGACAACCAATACCAGTGTAGCAGCAACAGACGCATGATATGACATGTGGATATGAGCAAATGCATAAAATGCAATAGATAGAAAGGGGTGAAAGTACACGCTTCTAACAATGAAGGCCCTAAAAAGCTTGAAATTAATGCATACAGAAAGGTAGCTCCAGGTATAGCTGATAATAGCTGTCTTGTTACCTAAAAGAGGATCTCCACCATACAGAATCGAGTATATAGGATGCATCTCAAGGAAGATAACCTGTGATTTGATATTAAAAAATTATTCAAACAAGCATAATTCTCATCCAAGAATAAAACTGCGCCCTGTACATAGAAGCTAGATAGAAAGTTAAATCAAGAGTCAAAGTATGAATTCGACCATGAGTAATTCTATAATCAAGTAGTGGAAATTAGCTTAGCCTTGAGGTAAAATCCCTGCAGACAAAGTGTAATCATCATGTTTTGGAAAGCCAAGATTTAACACAAAGTGTACTTAACAAGTTTTAAAAACATGTGTGTACTCAACATGTTTTTGAAAGCCAAGTTTTAACACAAAGTGTACACAACATGTTTTTGAAAGCCAAGTTTGAACACAAAAGTAGATTTCCCTTCAAATGACAATAACCTGCAACATGCTTCTGCACTACATACCCTCTTTTCCATCAACACCTTTGGCAAGATGAACTACTAAAGAACAGTAAGTACATGCTGCCGCATTTTCAGTTTGATATTTACATGTATGTACAGCCAATGCAGAATGCCATAATTTTATAGCACAAAGATTTTGCTATACAAACGACAGCAGAAAAAACAAGAAAGTGCCTTCTCTCAAGATCATAGTCTCCTAACAAGGGAAGACACTTGGAAGAAAAACAAAAACATGATGCTGTACAACAAATGGCTACAATTGATGAGTTTATTAAATGGCTACAATTGATGAGTTTATTCTAGACAATGCCTACGAGGCCCATCTCAAGGAGTATCGGGAATCTGTTGCTCCCATGGCAGGCATGTCATAAACATGAAAGGGATCTGTTTCAACACCGTAGTCCATCAAAGGCCTGTCTTCTAGTTGATCATCATGGTCATACACAAAATCAGGAATCTCAATCTGTCCCTTCCTAATGCATTCCCAGAGAAATTCCAGACGGTTTACATACTTCAATTTCCAGTATAAACTGCATAACACATCAAATATTGCATGAGCATATCTGCAACAATTAGTTTTAATAAATTATCTGAATCAAAAGGCAAATCCAGGTTAATACTCACCCTGCACTCAAGAAGAACCGGCCAAGGGTTGCAAAAAACAGTCTTGACTGAATCCCTGGATGTAGGAAATACACCACTTGAAGCCTATCTTTAAAAGCCGGAGGAAGTTCCTCATAGATCAACCACAGCGTAGACACCCCAGGACAGTTTTCACTCCTTTGTACGGCGGTATGAATGTAAACAAGACAGTAAGGCCCTTCAGGTATTTCATTTGAGATCTTATGGTAAACATATCTCTGTAGTCTTTTTCCACTGACAAGAGAAGCTGCAGAAATAATTATAAACTACATCTCTTAGTAAAAGGCATGGATAATCTGAAAGGGAGATGTTTAGTACAGGCCAAATTTTTATTGCTGATATATTTAACATGTTTCAAAAGCAATACATAGTTCATATAAAAGGAAAACATCCCAATCTGAACCGAATTGAATTAGCAAACATAGAATAGCAAAAGGCTGAGGTGGCAGAATTCAACCACTTCAATCAACTTTTGAAACGAAGCACCTTAAGCAATAAACCATATCGATTGAACTACAAGACCTACCATTACCAAATAAACCTAGGGCCTAAACTTATGGAACACCAAAATCAAGTTTGCGGTATCCATTAATAACTATAGAAACCAAAACCTTTTCCTCCAATAACCATCCTGGTCAGTACTGTTGAAACATTATAGAATAACACAGATGCCCATATAAAAGTTAACTCGTGCTAAGCGGTCACTACAATAAAATTGTGCCCTCCTTACAAAATGAAAATCATTTTTTTTATGGTGCTTGCCTAGGTTGAAGATATGGCATATTTGTACAAGAACTTTATATCATGCTGGCAGACAAGATAAAACAACAAGCATAGCAACGGACGGAATTTATGCAGTGGTCGCCATAATGGATGCACAGATAAATACACAAAGAGAGAAAGAGGGCGAGATATGGCACACTAGTTAAACAAGATCTTATACTATGCCGGCGGACAAGATAAAATTACAAGCATAGCAATTCTGAGAGAATTTATGCAGTAGCCACCGCTAATGATGCACAGATAAAGATCCAAAGAGAGAAAGAGGGGGCAGAGGAAAAACCCAATTCTATGTATTAGAGATTACAAACAACTCTTAGCCCCTCTAACTGGTCATTTATCCTCCCTCTACAAGCAATAGCAACTTTTAATACATTCTACTGTCTAAAGCATGCTTTTCATAATCTGATCTTATTCTATGTTTTTCATGGCTTTCCTCTATTTTAGGGAGTTCGGATAAATCACCAAATTTCAATAGGTGCTTCCTGTAGGTCTGAGTTTGCATTCACAGGGGCAAGATATCAAATTAGGCTACCTGCCAGCATCATTCAGAGCATTAGCAGTGCCATTCAGTGTACAAGTATATGATTTGCAATTGCTGTTCACTCATGCCACCATAGAATCTCAGCATCCACCCTCCAAAATAAGAAACATAGACCAGAAAGCAACTTTTTGACCTTCCAGTTTAGTGGGGAAGGTTTCCACTTATCTAATATGCACCCAGGGCATGCTGGGTGATTTGAACCTAGATCGGACCCCTTCTAGGACCGTAGACACAAGGGGAAAACAGTACAGTTGTAGGAAATTCAGTTAACAGAGAGATTGCTGAGGGCTAAATAATTCATAAGGAATTGGATTAAAAACAACCATCTCACACCAAGCTCATGCACATGAAATAAAACTTCTGGTGCAGGTAATGGAATGAAATCCCAGATACAGCCCACAACCCACAAGGCATGACAACAAAACCATAGAATGTTAATACCAAAGTGAATGAGGATCAGACTTGCACCCTAAAGCGAGCTTCTGGATTGGCTAGATGTGAAACGAATCCAAAATAGGGATATGCCACTACAGATGTAGCCTGCAACATCATATAGATAACAGCCACAAACCAAACATGTAAGCCTGCTTCAGAATTGGCAAAGCTAATAAATACTTAATTGCATCCAAAGGTGCTTTCTACAATCTAATATATGAGGGAAGATGTGTAACAAAATGTAATTCGCAAAGCTGCTGAATACTTAATTGCATCTAAAGGTAATTTCTACATCACAATCTAAAATGGGAGAGATGTGTAACACAATGTAAGCCTGCTTCGGAATTGGTAAAGCTAATGAATACGTGCTTATCTCCATTCTCCATACGTGCTTAGATGTATAACACAATGTATGGCATAGTTCAAGCCAAATCCAATAGTTTAAAAAACTAAATTGCTGCTGAATACTTAATTGCATCTAAAGGTAATTTCTACATCACAATCTAAAATGGGAGAGATGTGTAACTTCAGAATTGGTAAAGCTAATGAATACGTGCTTATCTCCATTCTCCATACGTGCTTAGATGTATAACACAATGTATGGCATAGTTCAAGCCAAATCCAATAGTTTAAAAAACTAAATTGAAAACATCTACTTAATATTAATACAGAAATAGTTACTGTATAAAACAATCACTAGAATGAAAATGGAATAAAAGTAGCCTGATCCATTTTAACCCTGGATATATATGAAGCCATGAGAGGATCAAATCTTTATAAGTACGAAACTTTTCAAAAATTTGCATTTTCATATATTTAATCCCTCTCGAGGATGTATGATAAATCCAGGATTAAGATTAAAAGTAGTTATTTGAAAACCAAAATAAAATTAAAACGAAGTTAGGTTAAAAGTAATCATTTGAAAACCAAAAAGAATTAAAACAAAGTTTGGCATTTTAAGAAGCGAACAAAAAAAAGCAAATCCTGAGAATCGTAAAGCAAACGACTGTATTGTTCTTACCAGGGAAATGCTTGCCAACTATTCTCAAAATCCTACGGCCAGCTTTGTCTTTCCCCTCCACTTTCAAGACCTGAAGATCATCAAGATCAGAATAATCATCTTCCACAAGGGAGTCTTGAGAAGAAATTGGTGGGGAATCACAGTCATGCCAAACTAGTTGGCTTCCAATTGTTCCTAATGACCTATAACTCTCAGCAACCAGATCAGACGCCATTGCAACTCTACAGGAAGCGATTCCTTGGGATTCTCTACAACAATGCCCACCCAGAACCTTTAGAAGCTTATAAGGCGGACTCCATTCATCGTTATGATGGAAATAATATGGGTTACAAGAACCAAAACCAGGGGAAGATCTGTGTGTATCCCACCTCGGTCACTCTTCGAAATACCCGATGCTCCAAACATAGGCCCATGGTTTTGAATTTAAAGGTGGCGGAGAGGTGGATCCCTCTTCCCAAGCTTATCCGTTACCTGCCCGCCATTATAACTGTATAGACTCCCGAGATGGGATTTTAGGATATTCCCGGAATCTGCTCTACAAGGACCAGACAATTGAACCGTCACACTGACACATCTTCCTTTGAATTCTTCAGATCGTAACTTTCAAGAATCGAAGAAGACGGTTGATCGTCAAAACAATAACTACAATTTTGTTTTGACCCCACTCCTTATCCTATATACGCATAATTATTGTACTTTTATTGATAATTATTGTATTTTATCTTTTTTCCATCAAAGTAGGAGGGGTGTACCAGGTCACCAAGGGTTGTATTTCGTTTTTTCCCGTTAAAATATGACAAACCTATCGTTTTTCCCCATTAAAATATGACAAGTCTATCAAGATTGTGGGTATTGAGACTTTTTCTTTTTAAATTTAATAAGTCCTTTCAATTTTATCTATCATTTTCTTATTTTATCCTTTTCTCCATCCAAATAGCAGACATGTATCAACTAGTTGTGTTTTTTCCCCATCCAAATAGGAGGGTGTACTAAGTCATAATGTGTTGTATTTTTTAAGTAAGTTAAATTTAAGATAATTATGTGATTGGTTGTTTTAAATTGAGAGTTTAGTTAGATGCATTGTAATTTTGATTGCAAAAATGGATAGTATGTACTCCATTGACCTTAAGCATTTTGAATATGCAATTTCAGCAATTTGAAACTATCATTTTAGTAATTTTAACCAGATTTTGACCAAAAACTTATCAAAACATGGATGTAAATCGTTTAGATTTTCTTTTTTATATTTAATTAAAACATGAAAAGCTTATTATTAACATATTGATTTATTTTTAATTTAATATATATTTTTTTAATTTTAACTCTCATTTTCACATTTTAATATATTTATTTCGTTTTTAAAAATGAAACATCTCCATGTAATTTTCAATCTATTTAAAAATAATATTAATATAGATCCAGTTTAAAATCAGATCTATAAGATAGTTTAATTTTTTTATATTTTATTTAAGTCTATGTAATTTATATTTTTCATTTTTTAAAATATTTTTTATTTATATCTGCTAGCATAATGCTACTCACGTGTAAATCCAATGAGTATAATATATTTTATTTTAATTTTTTTAATTGTAAACCCACATGTTATACGTTTTTTTTATTTTTTACTTTTTATTATTATTAACTTTGATTGAGCCAATATGTATCATGTCAGCTTTACAGACTAGACACATCTAGTCTATTTAAACTCAACCCAAACAAAATCACATATTCATTAATCCTAGTCTTATAAAAAAACATCCTCCCCACAACCTAAAACCCCTCTACATTATAAACAAAGAATATTAAATACCCTATTTCCAACTATTTATCTATTTATGTTTGCACGCGAGAGAAGTGAGGTGCTCTTAGCCCACTATGGGGGAGATCTTGTCACGTTAGTCATGTTATGTTGGCTGACATAAATTTTTTATTATTTATGTTAACCTACATAAATAAATAAATAAAAAAAAATTATATTGTGGATTCGTATATTTATATAGTGTAAACAAAAAAGAATATAAAGAAAAACATGTGGCGTAAATTGTCAAATAATAAAAACCCTAAATGAAAAGTAATTAAAAGATCCATGTTAAACTTTGATTTACCAAACACTAAAGGGATCCAAATGTTTGAGGTGTAATTTTTTATGAACATTTAAAAATTTAAGATAAAAATAACTTACACCTAAAAAAATTGGATCCCTCTCGGTGCTTTCTAAATCCAGGTTTAAGATGGATCTACGCTGGTGGCATGCCACCAATCATTAGAGACAAAGCTCTGATCAAATTAGTTTTATTGAATTTTTTATAAAAACCAAAACCTAAAGATAGAATTCCATCGGAAATAACATTTTTTTGGTTGTATTTTAATAGAAGTGTCTGCCTTAAAAAGGAGGAGTATACTTGTCACTGTTAAAGTCTTTTTGGGATAAAGTTAAATAGTAAAAGAAGTAGTATTTTTTTATAGGATTAAAAGTTAAATGCTACTTAAAATATATATGATTTTATTTTTGAAAATGATATATATATATATATATATATATATATAGTTTTAGTTATGAAGTATGTCTCAAAATTAATTTTGATAGACTAAAAGACGGGTTTTTTTGAATCTTAAGATATAAGCAAACATGTTATCATAAATATTGGGTAAAATGAACTTCTACACCTTTATAGACCACCAATAAATTATTTCAAGTGACGAAATTTTGTCTAAACATCATGATGTCACTACATGCTGAAATCTTAAAATTATATCTATGTAAACTAAACTAAGATAATAATCTTATCTTTATATATAAAATAATCCCACTAACATTAATAAATATTTAACTTTAAAAATATTCCTTCCTAAAAAGGGCAAAATTTTTTCATAACTGAAACAAAATGTTTTCTTATATAGTTGTTTTCTATTTGAGTAATTATAAGCTTAGTATGCTTAATCCAACTCCTTTGCTTGCATCACAATCCTAATAAACTAAATTAAAAAAAAAGTGCTTTGATGGGTGTTTGGACCCATCTTCTTATTCCACCACCTTTCCTTGCATTGCAATCTTAATCAACTATTTTTAATTAAAAAATAAAGTAATTGTGCCTCGATGGGTGTTTAGGTGATTATGCTTTGCCGTACCACCTCACTTCATGATTTGTTCTTATCTTTGTAGATTATGAGGATTACACATTATACCAAAGAGAGAGAAAAAGGAATGAAATAACAAATAAAGAAATAGTATGGTCCCTCAATTCATGTCACATAAAAATAATTGCATGTAGGGTTACAATGTATGCATTAAACGATAAGAGATAATGATACGATCCTTCCTTTTAGTAATGGCATTCCATGGATGCATAAACTATTTCGATCGAAGATTGTGAATGGATATCTCTCCAATAGTTTTAAGAAACTTTTTAATCATTAATAAATACATTATTATTTTAAAGTAGTAAATTTTTTAAGGAAATTTTTTAATTATTAATAAATAAATTATTATTTTAAAGTAGTAAATTAATTTTATAATGAGAATAAATTTGATATGAATATAATATAAATTTTTAGTCTTTAACTTGAGTGTTTGATAGAGGAGGGGAAGAACGAGAGTGTCCTTGTCTTAAGACATGTCAACTCATTTTTTATCCACACCCCATAGTAATGAGGACGAGAAAAATAGGGTCATAACACATGGTTATCTAATCAATCACCTTCCATGCATATGGGATATCGAGAGATTGTTTGAGGAAACATGGGAGGGATAACAAAGATGCCCACGCTGGTGTGGCTCATTAGCGAAGCACGATGCAACATTAATGAGCTACCAAACCGCTCCAATTCATAATGAATATGAGGACTGTGATAATCACCAAGACAAGGCATGTTGATACATAGAGAAGAAGCCTTATTTGTGGCTTGCGAATGTGGAAGCTATTGTGATCGCACTACTTTGATCCTATGTAGACTCCCTTTGTTGATGGATTTTGAGTAAGACATTAGTTGAGAAAAGAGAAAGGACAAGATCGTAGGGCTTTGGGAACCATTGTGAGACTTGGATCTGTGAAGGATACATAAGACCAAGGGTAGGGGAAACCATGGTTTGAAAAACTCATGGAGTGAGTGGTCGATGAGGTTGCAAGGAGATGGGATTCAACCACTACCCACACATCATGCATGATGTCGAGGATGCTACAACTCATTTTCATAGGAACACTCCCAGAATAATTCAAAAGAAAATCGAGGAAGCTGAGGATTAGGTTAAACATGAGAAGGAGGTCATGGATGATGAGGAAATCCATCAGAACATGTAGTCCTAGATTACTAATCCGAGGAGCTCCAGCACTAGAGATACCAAATACTTCCAGACTATTTTACTCTACCGGCACACAAAATATTTACTAGGAAAAGTTATATTGGACCATAAGGAAGAAATAAAATAATTTCTCTTGCAGGTCGATGATCTCCAAGACTAGATGAGACAATTGAAGAAATAATTTAGGGATCAGATAAAGCAGATGACAACCAAGATCAATTTCATGGACAAAGCTACCATAGGCTTCATGTTTGTTGAGAAAGTTGTTGAGGATGAGCACCCCCCATTTACCTCAGCCCAAGCACGAGGGGTTCACTTGGTGAACTTGTTACATAGCATGACCGTTTGTAGGATGTTAAAGAATATTCATATTTTCACTAAATATTGGAAATTGCCTCCTAAAACTGTATTGTTGACCCCCCCTCCAAATATACCTTTCAAATTAAGAAAACCCCTAGTTTCAATAGATATTATAGGTATCCATTTTTAATACCCCCTTTATATCATATTATCAAGTTGTAAACAAAAGGATCTCTAACACATCTTAGTATATGAAAATAGGATGCTAAATAAAGAAATAGTATAATGCTAATAACGATCCCACCAGGATTATATAATATTAACAAATTAAATTTCATAAAAATGCAAAATTGAAACCCTTTCATGGATGGACTTCAGTACCTTCCTATGAAAAAAATATCATTGATGTTGGAACCCAAATGGACATAGAAAAATTCCTCTTACTTTCCAATAACACCATTTATCATGTGGATAGCTTGGATTTGGGTCATTCGCAATAAACAATGAATTGCCTCCACTTCCTCTACATTTATTCTTGCAATCAAGGGAACTAACAACCTTTAGTTACATGTTATCAGGTTATATGTAGTTTTTTTTTATCTTTACAAGAAAGAGAAAAATCTCCTTTATTAAATTTCAAGAATACAATAGTTATAAAGATAATGCAGTAGTTATAAAGATACACAAATTATGAAACTTATATGATACCATTTCATGGTAGTGACAACACATAGGGTATGTAAAAGAGGATTTAGATTTTCACCTATGTTCATGCCAGTTCCAATACAATATTAAAATGGATGCCTTGCATATAGGAATTGAAATTACAATTATGAATGTGCAAAACATAACTCAATTTAACAATTATTCCTAACTAGCAATGTGAAAATGTAAAAGAATAATACAAAAAGTTGAAAGAAATAATTAGTCTAAAAGAAAGATTGATCTAACTTTTCTTGGCTCCAATGAACCAAGAAAGATTGATCTCACTTTTCTTGGTTTTCATGGAGCAAGGTTTAATTGAATTTCAATACCCACCTAAATCCCAACCCAAAAAATGAAGAGTTACATCTTTTAATAGAATGTCTACAAAAATACAATACAATTGTTCAACTCCGAAACTCTCGATTAGCTACATCTCTTAAATTTGGAGTTGAAGAGGAAAAAAAAACATATTGAAGCATACTGAACAACTCATAAGTTGCATTGTGACTTGTATCTAGAAAATAAGTGACATTTTGGAAATTGGCCTCATATATAACAACAAAAGGTATAATGTTAGAAGATTCCTCAATTTTACCACTAGCAAACTCAATCTCAATTATGGAGAAAGTATGAAATATTGCATACATATTCATAACAAGTTGTAATACTAACCTTTTGGATATCGCATCAATAACATTTTGCATAAAAGAACAAAATAATATCACCTTGGTTATCTCCATGCCACAAAACTATAATATTGTAGTGCCTTCTATTCCAAGAATCATACCTCGTATCTAAATAACTTTGCTAAGCAAAAAAAAGAATAACCCCACAAAAATAAAGCATAGAGCAGAGATGCCAATAATAGTTGCAATATTATCATAATTTCAAAATCCAAATACAATTGCAGAAGTTGCTTGGAGATCTTTACAAAAAGATTCAATTCTTTGTTGGAAGAAGAAATGATGAAATGAATTGAGGTATGAATCCAACCCATGATTTGGAGCTATGAATTGAGTCCATGATGTGGAGGTATGAATCTATTCCGCGATTTAGAGGTTATTTCTCATCCCACCCAAATTAAAAAACCCTCAATATTTATATTACTATCTCAAATTAAAAAACCCCCTTGACCCCTTAATACAAGGCAATATATTTTTTAGATTCTTAGGAGTACTCAAACCCCCAATATGAATGGACGTGATATGATATTGCTTCGCTAGTGAACCCCCCTGTGAGCCCAAGAGGTGCCCCGTATCTATGTTTTTGACGATGAAGAGCATTCCTCTTAGACTTGGACAAGCTCTGCTTTATTTTTCTTACTCTTGTCATCATAGTTATGTTTGAAATTCTATCTTAAAGAATGCTACAACACTCATAATAGATATAAGATAGCTAGCAAACTCTTGCCATAGAGCTTTGGAAATCCATATGGACAAACTTATATTTTATTACTGATTGGGTTTGTTAAGTGGTCAACTCGCTCAAATGACTGTGTTTTTCCATGATTAACACAAACAACTAATTAAAAAAACAAATTTCAAGTATGTAATATAAATTTGAAATATAATTATAATTTTATCATTATCTAAGTTTTATCTTTGAATTACAAAGATTTTGTCTAAATTTTGAATTAATATGTATAATATCTCCACCGCACACCACCATTATTATTATCATTATTATTTTATTTTTGTGTTCAGTAAAAAGAGATCACGGTGTGCCCTCGTTCTATTACAAAAACATTGGTTATGTTATTTGTTTTGTTTTGTTGGTGTATACTTATCTAGGGAAAATCTTGCCTAGTTCTCTTTCCTAATTCTTGATGCATAGCGGTGCTTGTACGTTGACCCCTAAGTGTAATATACTTATATATAAAGACAAGGGGATTGTAATATACTAAATATAAAGGGAATATTCATAGGCCCATGCCTTTAATGATTGTTACAGGCTAAATTCCTGCAACTATTAGTCGAGAGTTTTGTAACATAGTTCTTATGGTGTATATTAATAATATATACATGCTTCTACTTCTAACCAAGCTCCTTCACACGATATCCACAAGTTCAAACTTTGATTGTGAACATTATGAATATGTGGATAATGGGTAAAGAATATGTGGATAATGGATTATCAATATGTGGATAATGGGTAATGTGGATTATTATGCAAGTGAGTGAAAGTTTTCCATTGTCAAGAAAGCATATTGTGAATGTTATCTCTTTCTATGGGTGATTTAGAAATGTTACCTCCTTCTATTTATCTATTAAATACTCTTATTTTGAGACATTTTTATTACCTTCTTCTTCTATTTATCTATTACTCTTATTTTGGGACATTTTTATAATACTAACTTGGTTAAATTGTTTTTTTGCTATGTTTAATATTTTTATGGGTGTTTAGATCTTCTTACTTGGCCTACTTCTTGGGCACCTGTATAGGTATGTATAAACTCTTCTCCTCTAACTATGCACAAATTTAGGTTATCCATACTTTGAACTATTAATTTAGATTTGTCCATTCAAAGTGGTGCAATGCTATTACGCTAGCTTTTCTTTGATTTAGTTTCAAATCTAACAAGGTTTCCTTTTAAAACCCTTCTCTAAAGCGGAGTTGAAATTACAAATTGTTACAAGATTATTTCAATGTAAACATTGGATCTTTTTTTGTAAGATAGTTATCATAATTTTGTTTCTTTATTGTATCATTTGTTTAGACTATCACTCTCTTTTGTATCAAATGTACTAGTTCCTTTATAATGAGTGGTTTATGTATAGTTCCCCTATTGATCCTTACAATGGGTATTTTCTTATAAAAGTTCTATCCAAAAATTTAAATCCTTAAATATACATCTGTCATTCAATCATATATTGTGTTTGCATTGTTTATGTTGGTTGTTCATTGTAAGTTTATATCGTATTTGTAACTGCAAAGTTAGAATATGTAGAATTTGAGCATGTAGATCTAGATACTAAGAAACATAACAATACTATGAAACAAATCAACTATCTAACAAATTCATGCATTAAATGTGATAAAAATTAATCATTACACAAAAGAGAGAATGGTGTATTACATTGAGCTTCAATGAATGAAGTGAAGGGAAATAAATAGGAAAGACATTTCAAATAAATTAGGAGGCAATTCAAATTTCTCATGCAATGCATGAGATGCCAATGAGGATTAACTATAGCCAAAGACCCTTTGTTATCCATTCACACTCTCCAAGTTAAGTTAAACTAACTCATGACTTCCAAAACACTAGTTCTACCTGAATGAGACGCATGCAATTGACTGAATGCACTTGCATAAGGAAAAAATCCCTCAAAACACTTAAGGAGGGTGCTACTATCTCATAATAGCTAAAAAAAGGTGCGTGGAGTCATTGAACAATAGATTAAACTCCCCAGATTCACTCCATAACTCTAACTTGCAATGTGGGACCTTGAAATTAAGGATACTAATCCCTAATTGAAGGAGTTCGCCCTCATATGCCAAAATAGACTTCAAGAGTTCTAAAAATAGTAGGTTAGGCCTTAGGAGATTGGAAGAAGCTCCATGGTGACTCAAAAGGCCAAATTGAAACAGATTTTGCCTAGGAGACTTATGAATTCATAGCCTAAGTCCCTAGGTAAGAGATTGAAGCTATAGAGAGGGTTATTATGCTCTAACACCCTCCCCATAATCCGAACTAGGTGAAATAAATAGAAAAAGAAATGGGTCCCAACAATTAACGTCCATGTTAGGTACCCATGTACAAAAGGTTCTCTAAAATTGAGTAAGATGGAAAACCACATGGGAAAACCTCCCCCACCCCCCCATAAAAGAGAATGTGAATGAGAAGGCTAAAGAGACTGCTCAGAAGGAGCCTTCAATTTCAAGGAAACTTATAACTTGGTGAACCACTTCTCTAAAATGTCTCTTTATACTCAAGATCTACAACTTTTGCTCCTAAAATTCCCTAAGTCCCACACAAAATATTCAAGGGGTTTCCTCCATTCGAAGAAAGGATTGGTCAAGAACCACCAGTCAAGCACTTAAAAGTGTTTGGATCTTGTGCATGGGCCCACATACATTCCAAGAGAAGGAGGAGTTCACAAAAGTTTTTAGGGATATTTGCAAATCCCTTCATCGAGAAGCAGTTCACCAAGTTACAAATTGCCTTGAAATTGAAGGATTCTTTTGAGCGGGCACATTAAAGATTTATTGTTCTTCTTTTCATGTTCTTTCTCATTTAATTAAATGATCATGTTGCATGTTTGATATCTTGTACTTATATTACTCTCTCATTTAGTATCAAGATCTACATGGTCAAATTCTATAGAATCTACATGTTTGATCTCTCTGTAAGAATGCGCATTCTATATACAATGTACTTCATGGCCTATAAAATTACATTAGTGGCATTATCTTATCTATAGTTTCGACGACTAATATATCTTGAGGAAGTAATAAAGACGATTGTTTCTCTCTTTTTTTGTTTGATTATCTTTTTTTCCTCATATAAGGTTCATCCAAACCCTTCCACACTCCTATGCATAACATTGTACAAACTCCCTATTACTATTAGATTACAACTACAGGACTTTATGTAACCCTATGGTTATAAGATTCCTGGAATAAAATGGCTTCTACACACTATAAGTAATGCACAAGACATGATCAAACATGTAATATTTATTGGTTTTCTTATTAGAGTCCTTAGATGCTGTGTATTAACATTTTGTTACCGAGAATATTTCAATCAGTGTGGACACACCTTGTTCCCCTAGCCTACATGGTGCAAGTCTAGAACAAAAAGACATAACAATATATCCTCTCCCTAGATGATTGATCTACTTGAATGACAAGCTCTATTTACCTTGGGTGAATAAGGTTGTCCTTGTTCTGCAGATCCTTGTACAATTAGTTGTACCTACAAAGGACAAAGAAAACAAGACAGATTAATGATATATACTAATGCTCAAGGAGACTGGCAATAAACAATTAATATGAACATGAATCATTTATGGGAAAGGAAAACACTTTTGTATTAAGATTAAGAAAGGAAAGCTACAACCAAATACTTGATGTCAAATCTTTTCTTTTACAAGATCTTTGACACACTCACACACTATCTACTATGAAACCTCTTGCTCACAAACTCTCTCTCTTTTCCTCCTATACCAGACTTCAATCCAACAACATAAGGATGCTCTCTTAGTCTCCCCTTCACATGGTCCAAGTAGCTTGCATTTATAGGCCAAATGAAGCCTAAATGGGTTGAGATATTTTGGGAGGAAGTTAGGGATTAATCCTTATGGGTTAGGAGGTCGAGTGCCAGCTCTTCCACATAGTTAGGACCATCCTCCACGAGATATTTTGCTTGGAAGATTCTCGAAACTTCTCTTTTTTCCTTCTTGGGTTTGCTGACGCTCCTTGTAAGAGAGGTAAGTGCTCCAATGCACCTTGTGGTCAAGGGAAGGGTGCCACCGACGTCTTATGCCAATGGTCAACAAGTGTCAGGTCTAGCTGGTTGTTTGTGTTAGACTGCAAAGTGCTCTAGACACCCTAGATTTTGAGCAATAAGGCCCCAAAAGAAGATTTGGCTAGGGACTTCAGATGAAAAGAGAATTAGGAAATTTTTTGGGTGTAACAGAATGCCCCCCAAAGTATGAAGCTAGAGGAATGCGATAGGTAAAATACTTTTCTAGATGTCCATCCGGTATCATAGGTAGAAGAGAGATGAGTTATCACTTGATGCAAGACCAGTAATTGATATCTAACTCAATCATGGTTGTTGACCAATACACTGCAGATCCATGTACAATGACCAGGTCATGGCTACCAACAATACACTATAGATCCATGAACAATAATACTCAAATCATAACATGGCTACAAAACATGCAAGGTAGATCCTTGTTATGCTGACTCGATACTGTACATAGCTACTGAACATATTATGTGGATCCATGTCATAACTTCAAACAATACTTCATCACAACTTGAGGATATGAACATATTTAGGTGAATACCTAACCACTCAGGGTCTTCATTCCAATCCCAAACGATATGATTCTAACCATGTGAATAGATGTCCTGATGTCGAACATGGTAGAAACCACTTGATTACCGGTCATTGATGTATACTTTTAACAAGTGTGAGGGAGATCACTAGTAATGTCAATGATTCCCAAGGTATCTCAGTACATTCCTATGAATGTGAATAGAGGTCTTGAAGTCGAACACTTGATGAAATCTTTCCATAAGAGGCCATTGATGAAATCCTACTATAGAAAGCGATAAATCCTGCCATTGAGGCATGTAGGCTTTAAGGTACTTTAATTGGTTTCTAAGCCTAATTCCTGGGTGATGTGTTGAAATTGACAGGAATAGACTGGTCGAAGGAGGGTCATGATGATTCCCTCATCATCGACGCAAAACATGGAGCCAAAGATGACGTTGAAGTGATGAAAACAACCATAGGACTGATTCATATGTGACTGACTCGAAGCAAGGAAAGGAAACCGTGTAGGTAGATTGCAGAGGAGGTTCCCTTTGAACACTGAACGATACAAAAAATGACTTGGCAACATTGAATCAACGAGGCAAAGACCAGATGTAATACAAGGACATGGAAATGCATTCTTTGAATTGACTCAAAGGAGTTAAATGACTCACGAAAGCAAATCGGCTCGAGGACAAGATAAATACCCAACAGTTTGAAATGAAAATTAAAATAGGTGCCATGTTCAAGGGTGGGCTATGAGCTGCCATAAATATAAATGAAAGATGTTCCACATTCCATTAACTTACCCTTTGTGAAGGATGAGTACATATTTTCTTTTTAACGATATTGAAAAGGGTAACAAACGCTCGATGTAGCTCGTCAGGTGATGAGTCCATTCTCATACACTTTATGAACCTGAGAAAGGAGGGGTTCATTCCCAGAAAGGGTCCTTCATTGTTTGATTTTATGATTTCGATGAAATTAAACTCAATTGTTGTTTCATGTTTAGAGAGTGAAATGACTAAGAAGACTCAAGGGTGGACTTTTTCGTAAATTTAGTCCCTAGGGCCCGAAAAAGTATAAACTATTACCTGTGAGAATTCTTCTAGATATGGCGAACTAGAGTATACCTTTTTCGTAAATGAGTCCAATTGATCTGAAAAATGGGTAAACTATTATTGATTAGACGATCATTCAAATACTTTTACAAGCGTGAAAGCATCAAGCTCGCTTGGCAATCTGTTCATGTTTAGGGAGCTTGAAAATATCTTAAAGGTAACTCCATGATGGATTCTCTTTTTCATAATCCAATTTTAACGAGTTTGAAAAAGCAAAAAATTATACTTGATACCTATTCACTGATTTTTGAAAGAGCACGTCGAAGGTATAAAAGGCGCTCGGTACCTTTTCAACTTGACTCGGAGCATGAAAAAGATAAAAGAAACTCACTCATAGTCAAACATATCCAGAAATAGCTGGAAATATTCAAAAATGAAGTTAGAACAAGTTCATCATAAAAACTATAGGAAAACACATTAAAAAACCCAAAGTATTTAAATATTCCATAAATTATTTTAAATAAAAATTAAAAATAATGTATAAAAAGGATGGAATAGTAACAAATTCATACCATTGTGATTTAGTGAAACTTATGCAAAAAGGGTGATCTTGTGACGAGGATTCCAAGAGCTTCAAGCCATCTGCGATCAAACAATCCAAACTAGGTAGGAGCTAAACCCTATCCCTTCAATTTCATGGTGTGTTTTTTCCGTTTGAGGTCATTTTTTGATGTTTTTGAGTCATTTTCCCAAGAGGTAGAGCACGCCCAGGCCAACGCTTTTCTCCCTTTAGGGAAGTGCGTCGGTGCACCCCTCGAAAGAGGGAAAACTGTCGAAGGAGCTCTGTATGAAGGGGATAAAGGATTTGTTGCTCTATTCCCCTAGGGGAAGAGTGTCAACAATGAGGGAACACAAAAAAATAAAAAATCACTCATCCATTTGCAATTTCTCTCTTTGATGTGGAGTCTATCATGCATTTAATGAGTATTCCATTTGTTTTTGGCAGGAAATCAACTCTTAAAATGGTGATATGGAAAGAGAGAGAACATGAACTTGATGAACTTCAAGTATCTATTGATCTAATGAATGTAAGGGATCTCCAATAATGTGGAATCCTAAAGTAATTCAAGGTCTCTGGGATGAGAGCATACATGCGAGTACTAGAGTATCTGATCCGATGTGGGATTATGACCAACAACACTTCCAGTTTGTGACCCATACATTGCCATAGATGTGGAAGACATCTATTTCCTGATTGGGTTGTCCTGGAGAGGGAGCCCAGTAGTACTCATAGTTCTGAGGGGTGGTGAGATGTTCATGGATGATCTCATCGACGAGTATTGTGTGGTGGGGATCTGATCCCAAGGAGGGAAGATCCCCATCAAACAAATTATATATCATCCATTGAGAACTGTGCCCTTCATGATTGAGAAGGTGACAGGAAGTATATTGGCACATTAGAACACACACACTCATATGTTTTATTTAGTAGAGTGCATGGCTCCCACCATTTTCAATTGGAGCGAGGGGTTACTGGTCAATCTAAAGTACCAACTAACCAAGTGTCAGAGGGGAGAGCTTAAGCAGTTTGGCTATGGAGCTGTGGTGGTATCCTTCTTCTTGGAGCAAGTGCCACTAATGAGACCATAGGTGCCTTTGAGTATACTATATGTCGAGGAACCCCATATGACAAGATGGGTAGAAGCTATGGCACTCCATGGTTGTGGCGGAGGACCTAGGGTTGCATACAGGGCGATCTTCTTCTGTTGGCTGAGAGTCCAATTGTTGATGGTGGAGGATTATGCATATGCTGGAGCATATTTCAGGGTTAACCTTGACCTTCCACTTCTTGATGGAGATCAGTGGGATGACCAAGGTTTGAAGCATATCACTACGCGTGTTTTTATTTTATTCCATATTTCATTTTTATTATTATTTTAAATGATATTGAGACATACAAAACTGTTTGTACAGATATATGACCTTCCCATCCAGCGGGAGCATTACCTATAGAGAGGCAAGGGGTAGTGAGAGACATGGTCGTCAGGAATGTGGAGGCAAAAGAGGAGCTCCAATAGATGGAGGAGAACCTTCAGCGGTTTACTGTGGAAATACCTGACATCTCGATCGACGATATTCTTAGGCACTACCAGCGCCACACTGTATGGGTATGTGGATGTTTCAGGAAGTTACTCCATTGAGTGGCCTATGCTGTGATGTTCTACCATGATCACAAGGATTATCCCAGAGTGGCTTTCCTATTTTTTTATCATATCTATACTGAAAGCTTTGAA